>JAOPGA020000129.1:0-30175 GCA_026419775.2 Acrasis kona
GTTATACGAAGTGCACCTAAAGTCGAAACATTTAACAGCTATTGGGAGNCTTTTTATCATTCTTCCCGTCCAGTGAAACAAGTCATTACATCTGTCATGTTAGTGGGGATATATCGCATCAACTCTCATTATGGGCCTTCAGCCATATCCTCGTATCGATCAATATTGGGAGCAAATAACAGACAACACAATGTACGGTAACCGAGTTATAAAGTAATTGATTAGCAGAGATAAATGGAGGTTAGTTCACAAGTACCTTCATTTTGATCCCGACTGGATGGAAGAAAAGATGAACAAAACTTCTCGGAAATTTTGGAGGCCTGCTCATGTTGTTGGTATTGATGAGTCAATGACAGCTTTCCGTGGCCAAGTATCATTCCGTCAATTTTTACCATTGAAGCCAATCAAATATGGCCTAAAACAGTATTGCCTTGCAGACAAGTTAGGGTATATGTTTAGTTGGGGTTATACAGAGGATCACAATCAACACGCAAAACCGATACAATATCTATAGTAATGGATCTTGTAAAAGACTTGCCACAGGACAAAAGCTTTCTTTTAGCAACTGACAACTACTATGGTAGTCTGGCATTGGTTGAACAGTTGAACAAGGAATACAAAAACATTTACTATATCTCAACAGTCCGATCAAACAGACCAACATGGTTGTTCACTCCACTAAATAAACTCGCAAGTGCAGAAACAAAGAATGTCAAAATGTCCAATCCAAATAATCAAGCATTTGCATGGTGGACAGACCCTGATCGTAAAGCATGTGCAGTTACTGTTATTGATAATAAGCCTGTTAATTTTCTTGTTAACTTTGGTTATCCAAAAATTTGTGGGACTAGAAAAGAATGCATTGATTACCAACATATTTACAATCACTCAATGCATTGCGTAGATATCTCAGACAACAAAATATCTATGTATTACTCACTTCCACACAGAAAAAACAAGTGGACTCGTGCGTACTTTTTTTCATTGTTACAAATCGCAATATCAAACTCGTATATCTTGATGAAGAAACACAAGAATCTCTTAAGATTTAGCAAGTCCGATTATCTTGAATCAATTGCAACAAGTGTGATTGTAGAGAATAAGAAATTTGTTAGAAAGCCAATTGCAAGCCACCGTTTAGTGAAGTGCGACAGATTAAAGCGATGTGCCTTCTGTAAAACCAACAGTTCTGTTACATACAAGTGCGAACAATGCGATAAGTCATTGCATAAGAAATGTTTTGATGAGTACCATATTCACCAACGAGTTCATAATGAGTCATCAAGAATTGAAGCAGCAAGAAGAGACCGTTCCAACACAAATCAATAAAACACAATCTAAAGGATCAATCTATTTTTTTGTAATCGCTAAAAATGTCTTTAATAATGCCCTTTTTGAAAATAAACTCCTTGGATTGCCCCGCCGCATTGAGTGAGTTAATGAGCCGTGGAATGGTGAAGAGCAAAGAGAAGATTTAGAACCACAAGATGCGGATATAGTTGTGCCTAACAGAATGGAGGTGATCATTCTGAACAAGACGGGGTTGAAAGGTTGGTTGCCAGAATCGGTTATTGATAGCATGGTTCGAGCGACGTCAGCGGAGAACAATACGAATGATCAAGAAATTGAAGCAGCGTTGTCCGTACATAATGCAGCCAACATTCAATACTAGCTTTAGTCGTGTCGTGTCAGAGTTCTTGAAACTATCCATAATTCCTGATGATGAGCAGAGAGACAGTAAGTCTTACAACACACAAAAAGTACTCAACATGTTATTGTAGTGGGTGGTGGAGCGAATGAAACAAGTGATATTGAAGCATTGCAGAAAAAGAATGAATTGTTGCAAAAGCAGTTAGATCTACAAAAGCAGTGTAAGTCACACAACACAACAAAAGTACTCAACATGTTATTGTAGCGTTCATTCAACACATTAATTATTTCCGTCACCATTTATTAGGAAGGTTCTTCAAGTTGCACACGGATAGTAAATCATTGACGGATGTTATGAAGTCTTTAGATGATCCAAATTCCAGAAATTCCATATTAGCTGGATGGATAGCCACCATATCAGAGTATAGTTTTGAAGTACACCACATTAAAGGAAAAGATAATGTATTGCCCGACATCTTATCACGATTAAATAAGATTACATTAGTATCGAAAGATAAAGAAGGGGAAATTATCAAAGAAGCACATCAATCACATTGGGGAGCAAACGGAATGTACAATTACATTAGAACCACCTATGGAGATATCCGTATAAAGAATGCTATGCAGAAATGTTTAGATTATGTTAAACAATGCGAAGTTTGCCAAAAAGTCAATAACCACCGTATTGGTTATGCCCGTTAC
This sequence comes from Acrasis kona, assembly GCA_026419775.2. Lineage (NCBI taxonomy): Eukaryota > Heterolobosea > Eutetramitea > Acrasida > Acrasidae > Acrasis > Acrasis kona. The sequence goes on from JAOPGA020000129.1 coordinate 2,353, forward strand.
AAGAACCGCAGTTTTGCATGCCAGGAGAACATATCAGTATAGACTTGATGCATTTGAACGAGAGCAAAAAAGGATATTCAAAGTTGTTAGTCATGGTTGACAAGTATTCAAGATTCGTATGGTTGAAGCCAATTTTAACAAAGACAAATTTCAGTCATAATGGCGCCTTTTGGTTCTGGTCATTAGATGGTCCTATCGACCAAAAGGTTAAGAGTTTGGAAATTTTAGATTCTTCATTTGCTGGTGGAACGTTCTGAGGAGGTCAAAGTAATAACATTCACTTTTCTGATGATTCTATTGATAATGTTCCTTATGCTTTAGAAGTGGAGAGTGTAACCGGTCAAGCTTACTTTACTATGTGGTGGCCAAGAATGTTGAAAAGACTGATTCATAGTTGTCAACCTAATTTTAAGTTTGTAGTGGAGTCTGGATGTATGTAGTGGATAGAATAGCACGAGTTGTTAATAAATGTTGATTTTCAATTGTTGCTTGTGTGAATAACAGTGTATTACCTCTGCATTGTTTTGTGTCAGGAGAGGTTCGTAGAAATTGAACCCTTTCCAAAGGAACAATGAATATTTGATTCGGTCAACGTTGGCAAGGGATTCCTGCTGTGAATCATTAACCTTGGTCCATAAATGTATCCGATTCGGATTGATTCAATTTATAGTGCGAACCCTATCCAAAAATTCATCAAACGGCTCATTCTCTATCATCTCAAGCGGCTCATTTTCTATTACATCAAGTTCTTGTCGATTTCTTTTGTTTGTGGTTTTCGTCCGCATAATGTGCTTCGTCGTTAAAATCATACCAATCGTAACCACCCATCTCTAGAAGTTCTTCTTGGTTTTTGTCTTGAGACTCAGGCTCATACTTAGCTTGGGCAAGACTCAACAGCTGCAAGAGAGACTGTTTGTACGTTTTAGTACCACATTTTTTTGCCAACCCTTTGTTGTATCAAAGCGGAAGACAGAAACATCGTCTCCTGCTCCTGATAAGCGCAAACCAGTTGAAGCGGATATGTTTTTACCCTTCTTTTTTGGATCCTCCATCTTTATAAGAGCTGCATCCAGACTCTCAAAATGTTTGACAACGGCGGCTCTCTTTGTTTCCATCCTCAAATTTAACAACTAACAAAGGGTTGATTACGTCAGTTACTACAACCTTTTGACTGTCATCAGGTAAACAAAACGGAACGAGTAAATGTTTGACACAACACAAATGTACTGCAACTATGGACTCCTCATCTGCTCTATCGCGTACCTTTCTCTTTCAACCTTCTTCTTGTGTACGAGTGCATTAGTCAGAATCAACTCATTGCTGGGGTCAACAGGTTGAAATTGTTTCTCCAAATCTGCAATCCTGSATTAATGTGATTAATTTGAGGACGCTGACCAAGATAAAGCGGCTATCTTGTATGGGTGAGACAGAGGTGAAACACCCTCACACAACACGTTGTTGGTGGTGCGATAGGCGTAAGTTTAGCACCAATTGACAAAAGGCCAGGTTCCATGATAATTGTTGTGTGAAACAAACCATTAAAAACGTCTCCCACTACCTCCAACATCTTTTCTTGTCGCAATCTATTGTAATCAAGGTGACATTTCAATGTCCTGGTGAGAATTTAATTGTCAGGTGAGAATTTTAATTGCCGGGTGAGGATTTTAATTGCCAGGTGAGAAATAACCTATTCGCGATTTTAATTGCCGGGTGAAGAATTTAATTGCCAGGTGAGAAACCTCCAATTCCGATTTATAGTTGTCAAGTCAATCAAAAAATAATCAACAAAGAAAAGTGTGAAGGTGATGGGCGAAAGACTGCTATGTGAGAAGTATCTAAAGATAATTAAAAATGTGACGGATGAGGAGAACAAGATACCAGTTTTAAAACTGAACGCACCCATTGACAAGGATAAACAAAAAGAACTTTTAGGAGATTTCTACAAGGATGGTGTTTCTCTTCCAATTAGGCACGACAATATTGACATGCTTTTGTACGCACTTACCAAAGAAGAAGGTGGAGGCGAAGAAGAATACCATTGGTTATCCAAACAAGATGCTCAAGTTCCAAACGTGTATATTGGAGTGAGTGGAGCAGGAAAAACTCATCAAATTTTCAGGCACGCCAGAGAGTGCTATGTATGCTACTCGACGGCGGGTGATTTTTCACTTGAGAAAGATGCATATGTGGGAAAATTGAAGAAGTTGTTACAAAATATCAACATGGAAAACAATCCGATCGAACTGAAAGTATCGAAAGCTTGGAGTACATGCATACTGGCAACCACGGTGAAGCTGTTGTGCTTGGCTCATTTACTCGAGTATAAACACATTGACCCGAAAGCATTTCTCATTAGCCAACTAAACAGTAGCTCAATTTACTACTCGCGTTGCCTACACCGTTGCTACCACGAAACTAAATTCGAAACAGAACTTACCAGCGATTTGATCTTTGAAGCATATAAGATGGCTCTAGAGAGAATCAAGGATAGCCGATACAAAAAAATTGGATTCGCTTTGGATGAGGCGCAACTCTTAAAAGATGATTATCCTGACTTGTAAGCTCAAAAGACAACAAATACTAGTAAATTTTAGATTCATAGCAGAGGAAGCACCTTCACGTCCCGAATCGTACGATTTGAAACGAAACTTTTTGTATGGATGGTCAGGTGTGGTCAACCTCATGAAGAAGTGGGATTATGTCGCATTCGCCGGCACAGACCTTCAGCTGCAAGACGCCCAAATAGTTTTCCAGAGCATTACCGGTAGGAATCTTCCGATTAAAGTGCGTACCCGTTATTCCCCCCTGCCTGATGGCGAATCAGTCAAAAACGAACTCGAGTCCATTATTAATCTCGAAAATGTGGATAAAAAAAGATTGAGCCCATATTTTGATCTCATAAAGGGAAGGCGCCGCAACACTATGCTGGTGTTACAGTATATAAAGAAAGGTAGCAATGGATCAACTAATGACCTGATTGATGCCATACGATCGGCGTATCAAGAGAACTACAAAATCCTCGTTCAAAGGTTTAAGGCAAGAACGTTTAGTAATTCCGCCATCCAAAACATTACGCAAAGTCTGTCTACGATGGTTATTATGAGCACATTGGATCAAAAAGTGAGATTTTCTACTAAAAACCTTATCGATTTTACCAGAATTGGTGTTTGTTATTTGGATAATGATAGTGACGCAAAAGATGCTGAACTTGTTTATGAATTAGTGGAGCCCCTATCGTTCTCTATTGTGAAAGGAATCATCAATTATTTAGCACCAAATCAAAGCCAAGATTTGTTAAAGTTGGTCGCAGTGAGTCTCTGCGACGAGTACGAAAAAAATCCGTCCGGTGGTGACCCTTTCGAGCGACTTGTGGCGTACTCCCTGACTCAAGAGGGCATCATGAAAGCGTTGATCGAACACAAAAAAGTCGAAGTTGTGAGGGGCGATGAACAATTATCAACTGATTGGATTGAAGCCATGCATTTCACTTCAGTGACGGAGGGTACATCACTTGGCCTCATTCTTGAACCTCTTCAAGATTTAATTGTAAAGAAAGAACAAGTCTTAACTGTGGAGGACTTGCCTATAATCATCGGAGCTTTTGAAATCAAAGGGATAAAACAAGATGATGAACAAGAGATGGAAGAAGATCAAGACGAGATGGAAGAGGATCAAGACGAGATAGACCAGGAAGAGGATCTAGACAAAGCGGGCGTCTTGTTGTTAGACGAGGAAACAAGAAGAACAGATTATAAAGTTGCTCTACAGATGATAAAAGAAATGTCTAATAGTCACAAGTTAAATTCAATTTACAAATGTGGTGAAATGGTCGGTGCGGATTTTTTTGGTGCGGACAAGTTTTCTGGTAAAATCAATAAAGTATTAGTATCATGCAAGTCTCATAAAAGAAAAGTCGATACTAAAGAGACGATCAAAAACAGACTACAACTCACGCACCAATTCTACAAAAGAAAAGCTAATCTCGACGCCATTGAAAATCAAAGAAAGAGACACAAGAAAGAAAATAAGCAAATCAAAGACTTGGTAGATCAAGAAACAATAATCCTTCAAAACCAAAGAACTCCAGGTCACGAGACATATGACGAAATTGATAAAAAATTCAACAACACCTTGTTGATGAGCGTAGTACTTAAACAACCGTCAAATGATTATGGATGCTCTATTCAAAAGGAGCACCTCTCGAAAAATCAGGCATATATAAGTCTTCATATAGACAACATAGATGCATTGGTTGGTAAAGACATCAAAAACATAATTGTTGCAATTCAAAAGCAAAGAAATATACGACCGGGAGGCGGCGAGAATCCTAAGCCTCCCAAAATCGGATTTGAATGTTTGAGAACGAATGAAAGTAAGTCACACACAACACAAAAAGTACTCAACATGTTATTGTAGTGGGTGGTGGAGGTCAGAGACAAGAGCAGGTCAATGTACTAAGAGTGACTGTGACTGATGCGGAAGGTGATTCTGTGGCGTTGGAATCTGATACATTTGAAGAGCTGAAGAGTATAATCGAAGAAGCAGTGGGTTATGAAGTGGTGAAAGTGAAATATGATGGAGGTGTCATAAAAAGCGCAAATAATTTCAATTCAGTAATGAGAGAGTTAAACGGAAGAAGAATGAACGTTGAAGTTGAGAAGAAATGAATTACAATGTGGTCAAATAAAGTTCAGTCGTCAGTATAAAACACAAGGTTATGTTGCACGTCTAGGCATTTTGGGATGAGTTCACATCTTCAAATTCCGCGTAAAAGTAATATCAGTTTTCAACATTGGGTGTTCTTTGTAATCCTTTAATATTTAACCAATTTCCAAAACATATCCAAGCAGCAGGATCACTTTCGAAAGTGGCACACAGCAAGCATCAATCATACAAATAAAATGTATTTTTATTTTAGTTTGCCAAAATTGTACACTGATCCACTTACTTATTCGTTCAGAAGAAATCAGCACTAGTATAGTGGTAGAATACAAGACTGTCACTCTTGTGACCGGGGTTCGATTCCCCGGTGCTGAGTTTTTTTCAGATATCGTCGGCATTACTACTGCTAGACTTTCGGGTGACCTCATTTATAAAAGTAATGTTGTTTATACGTGCAAAAAGTGTCTTTGGAAGTGAGGCTTTGAGAAATGTGGGAAGTGCATGCCGTGAGTGTTTTGATTGCTGAGACAATAAATAGATCCAGTACTGGTGGCAGCAGGCTGTTCATTGTTGCTTCCTCTGCCTCTATTTCCTCTACCTCTGCCACCATAACCGCGGCCACGGGGGTTGCCTCCTCCTCGACCTTGGAAACCTCCCCGATAACTTCCTCGATCGCCATTATAATATCCTCTACCTCGTGTTCCTCTACCTCGAAATGAACTGCGATCATAATATTCTTGGTTATGGCGATTGAGATTCGGTGTTTCAATATTTTGAATAACTTGTTCGACCACCGCTCTCCTTTCCGCCGCATTTAATGTGTTGTTGATGTTTGTGTAGAATCCACCATCTGAAACATTGACCTCACTCATGGCATTTTTGTAGTCTATTTTCTTAAAGATTGTGAATATTGATGTTAGTGCTGACCGGACAGCAACTTGTTGCATTGCAGCTTCCAGGTACTCCGTGTTGTTGAATGGAGACACACCCTCATCTGCTGAGTAACCCTCAATGGATTGGAGTAGACTCTCAGACAGTCTCCCGATGGTTTGTAATTGATTGTAGCATTCCTCGATAGCCGAAGCCGCAACGCCAATACGATCCTCTGGAATGTAAACCTTACCAATCTTCGTCTTCAAAGAGCTGGTCGCTGGTTGATTATACTGAGTGGACCGAGTTTCCGAGTTCGGCAACAATGGGCCTTTTTCACATTTTGTCCTCAAATCCGGATCCAGGATGTTGAGAGCGTTGAAACGCTTGTCATATGGTATGTCATAAAACCTACGAAACTTCTTCGTAATTTGCTCCGCAGTGTCCTCCTGTAGCTTCGGGGTGCTTCCGACTAAATTGCTCAACATTCTCAGTGAGGGGTGAGCACGTGCTTCTTCAAAGTCCGAAAACCCCATCTCGGTGGTATCGCTATATAACCTTTTCATCCTTTTGAATTCCATGAACTCTTGGTGTTCAGAAAAGGTAGATTGACTTGTTTGTTGTATTGGTTGTTGTTGTGGAGTGATATGAGAATTTACCACAGGAGGAGTGGCTGCGTTAGATTGTTGTTGAGTAAATGATGATGGTGCTGGTGGTTGTGGAGTAGTCTGTTGCGGAATTAATGGTGGTAGTGTTGTTTGTGGTGTTGGTGGTATTGGAGCAGTCTGTTGCTGAATTAATGGTGGTGTATGAGTGAAAGTAAATGGAGCTGAGAAATCAAAAGAGTTTCCCGGCAACCTTCCTACCGACGACTGGCTGTTGTTGTTGAGTAGAGGGGAGGAGTTGTTGACCTGAGGGTTGATATTATTAGCTGAGTTGTCGGTTGCGCCAGTCATCGATAGGAAGGTGTGTTAGTGTAACTTGGTTTGTTTTGTTCCGCATGTGAAATCAACCCAACTCGTGGCCAACCATTATATTGTCCAGACCTACCTTGTAAACGAGATGAGAGGTCAACCTACGGCATGTGGCATGTGAACACCTAGAACGGTGAACGCAACAGGCAAGGAAATGTGCTGGTTCCACAGCACATTTTAATCTTAACAAGAACATCTCAAGACAAGAATTGCACTTTTTTTGTAGGTATGCGTGTTAGGGCCTCTACATTAAAGTTAAGCAGCAAGTTAATTAATTAAGGGAACGCGTGTTGGGGCCTCCTTAATTAATGAGAGTATAGTGGGAATGCGTGTTGGGGCCTCCACTCAAGACAGAAATGAAACAGAGCGGGACTTGAACATTAACATGCAAACGGATATTGCGGAAGGGGAAACAATATTAACATTAACAACAATAAAACAAGACATAATTTAAAGTTAAGATTACTTTATGTGAAAAAAAAAAGAAAGAAGTGAAAAAAAGAAAAGAGAATACTAAATGTAGTACGTCTAGAGAGCGCAGCCTTTAGGCGAAGCGGAAACATTGGAGGGACTTAATTCTTGGGAAGTGGGATTAAAATTTCTAGAAAGTGGGATTTATAATCTAGAAAGTGGGCTCGCAGCGCCTTCGGCACTGCTCCTGAGCGCAGCCTTTAGGCGAAGCGGAAACTTAGTTGGACTCGATTCTTGAAGAGTGGGACTTCAAGTCTAGAAAGTGGGAATAAATTTCTAGAAAGTGGATTTATAATCCAGAAAGTGGGATTTATAATCCAAAAGGTGGGCTCGCAGCGCCTTCGGCACTGCTCCTGTAATAATATTCATCTTTATTACCTGTATTGTCACTTCTTGTACACTACGTGTAAAGAATAAGTGTGAGAATAACTTATACACAGAATTTATTTTCATCTTCCCGCCATCGATTTTTTTGGATCCTTCTCACACGAAAATCCTACAGACATGTTAATCGAGCGACATACCAGGGATGCTGTGGTGATGGCTGTCATAAACGGTCGAACAATCCCGATACCAAACATGGTCTACATTGAACCAGAATCTCGTATTGCAGCTGTGGCGTCGTTTGTGTTGGCTACCAATGGATGAGGATTACAAACACCCGCCAGATGCAGTGGTATTCTGAACAGTTATATATATGACTATTAAATATCGTTTTCTGTTAAAACTACGACTTTTATATTTTCTTCCGTCCATCCCTTTACTCATGCCTTCATGCCCTGAGTTTGAGTAAAAGAACTAGATTGTAAAGCTATGGGCATTCTGAAATCGAACCCTTTTCAAACCCCTGTGGTGTAATAAATCATTGGCGAGGACATACGGAGAAAGAAAGAGCTCCATAACACATGTACAAATAAATACAATTCGTTTTTGAAATGTGACTCTTCTCCTGTCAACCAAGTCATTGTCTTGTTTGGTGGTAAAATTCCTCCCAGGCATGATAAACAACGACGATGGGGTGTCCATGAGTGTAGATTATTGTGACCACTTACACAATGGAACGAAACACAACAAAGGAAAAACACACAATGAAATACAGTTCAAGGTTATAGTGGTAGGAGAACAAGGTGTGGGGAAGGTATTTTCACAATTTACACGAGCTAATAACAAGCAGACGTCCCTCATTAAGCGGCATGTGAACGGTGAGTATGCATCTACTACCAAACCTACTATTGGTGTGGATTTTGCCATTAAAAAGCATAAAATTGATAGAAACACATATGCTGTTGTTCAATATTGGGACATTGCCGGACAAGTAATGATTGAAATACTACCTCTTTACTAAATCTTTTACTTTTAGGAGCGTTTTCACAAAATGACCCGTGTATATTATGATAGAGCTGTCGCCGCTTTAGTAGTGTTCGACATTACAAAGCCACAAACCTTCCACGCCGTTGAAAAGTGGAAAAATGACATTGACCAGAAGGTGTTTCTACCAGACATGCAACCTATAACATGTATATTGGTGGGAAACAAGGCCGACATTGTCAACCATTATAAAATACCAATGGAAGATATATCGAACTTTTGCAGGCAACGTGGATTTGACGCCTTTTTTGAGACATCAGCATCTTTAAACAAAAATGTGGAACAATGTTTTAAATTCTTAGTTAAACAAGTTTTAAAGAAAAATGGAAGCACACTACCAAGAGAGGAATGTGATTGTATACGGTTGGATAGGCCAGTTCGGAATAGAACCGATGATTATTACTGCTGTTGAACGCTGCCTATCTTTTGCTAGGAATAGAATTTGTTAAAGCTCTATATACGTAGAAATATATATTGTTCTTTTACCTCTTCAATTAACCTTTTGTTCGTGTGTGAAGTTCTATATGTTACAATTCTTCTCCGTTCAAAAACTCCGAAACGAATCTCCTTTACGGCGGCTGTGGTTGTGTTTGATAAAAGCAATTGGGTACAACTTCTTTCGGTGTAAGTTGGACCGAAGTTGTAATCGGTTTTAGTTTCAAAAGAATTGATGGTTTATATATAATAATGTGCTATTTTTTATTTTTCTAAAAGTATTGTATTTCTTGATCTTTTGTCTTGTTCTCCTCCAAGTTGGACAGCTGGACGTTTCTTGAAAGATCCCTATATATTCTCAAATGAATGTGCTCTCCGTTGCCAACGTGGACTTTAACAAAAAAGTTTGTTCCAGCGACCTAAATGTCGGCTTATAATTTGAATTGTGTATTATGACCTACCACTTGTGTCTTATATTCAACAGGTTCAAAGACTTCAAAATTCTTATTTGTTCTCTTTTCTACTTCTGACCTGACAAGATCACAAACTTCGTTACATGTTGAATCTGCAGGCTTTGATTCCTTCGTCGCACCACCCATAACCATGTTGTTTTTTTGATTTGAACTCAACCTGATGATAAAGATAGAATTGTAAGGAATGGAGCACCATCCAGACTTTGTGCTAGACTCATACAAAAGAATAGCAAGCAACGAGGACAGTCTTACCATATTAGAAATGTTCTCAAGAGCGATTAATCCTGAAAGTCCCAGATGGTACTGCATGCCGTTCAAAAATGAAAGTCATGAGTCCAGAATGGAAACATGGAAAATCACAAGGGATGTGAGTTGTTCCACGAAAAATTGAAATAAAATTGATAGGAAATGTATTCGCAATTAAAAGAAAAGTCCCAAACATCCAACATGAACGCCTACCACAACTGCGCAGTTCTAAATTTTCTTTTAGGCGAACGCGATACTTGCTTTAAATTTATGGATTTATTAATAGAAAAGGATGAACACCTAGAATACGTCAAGTCTTTGTGGTAAGTTCTGAAATCTTTTTTATAGATTTTTAAAACTTATAGTTACTTCTACTTGTGCACAAACCAAATAGAAGAAGCATCATCTATTCTTCTACATCTTTTAGATCAGGATCCGATCGATTTCTACTCCATGTATCTTTGTTGCCGTTTGCTATCAAAACTTTTTGATACAAATGACGAGGCCAACTCCAGTATAAAAACATTTAGAGATCAGCTGATTAGTTTGATCTGCACATACAAGCCGAAGAATGGTTTATATAAATTATACGAAGAGCATTATAGGAAGGGAAATGGATATCGTGATTTTGACATCACACCAGATGAAGCACGCATTCAATGCATGACTTACGTAAACACACTAGTTCACAATAAGAAATTTACAAGAGACGTTGTTAAAAAACCGACACTTTTTGACTCCATCTTGAACTTTTTTTCTTTTTATCTTCCACACATTAAAATGCTTTTAAATTTATTTGCAGTTTTTGCAACTGTTGCTGGTTTTGCATCAGCTACACGCACATTGTCCTTTTCTAAAAAAAAGAAAAACAGCCCAATGTTGACCTCAATACAAAACTCTTTTTTTGAGAGGAACCAGGACGTGCAAAATTTTTTAAATGTAGAGACACGACCTTATAATGTAAACACAATAGAATCAAGTCGTGATAACATTAAGGTTATAACAAGACCTCTTGTTAAAGATTGGAGAAATGTAAATAAAAAGTGATTAAAGTTTATTGTCTTTGTTTTGTGATTGACCAGTCTATTCGCTCTGTACCAGCCCATCGAACTTGACAGACATCTGTCTCAGAACATCCAGCAGATAAAAAGTTTTGTTTATTTCGACGATTGTTTTAATTTGTCTTTTAGTTCTTGGTTCTCTTTTTTTAAACTCGTACTAAAAAATGTTAAATCATTCTTCAAAGTGAAACTTACATTTTAGATTTGTATCCCTCTATGATTGTATTGATATCCTTCTTCATCTTTTGTATAACTTCTTCTTGTACTGCGATCAAAGAGTCGTAATGTGCCTTCGACACAAGCTCATCTTCGTCATTTTTAAATGTTCCTGGCGGTGTTCCTGGCGGTGTTTTGGGCTCGCTATCATTATTTGTAACTTCTTCTAACTTTCTCTTTTTACTGTTAGCATCGTCTGACATTGCTGTTTGGTTGATGGTTACAATTTGTTGGTGTGTAAATAATCTGGGAGTGAACTCAACCACGCTTAATTGATATACTTGAACAAAAGAAGGAGAGGACAATGGGCGTTTCTGATTTTTTCCCAAACATCAAAAATATATTTGATCTTCGAAGTATTGTTAGTCATCACAATTTCAAGTCAAGAGGAAAAAATGATCAGTTTCATTCCATTTATTTTGATATCAACAGTTTACTATACCCCGTAGGTATGTTAATATTTGGGCAGTGTCTTTAACATTTTTAGCATTCTCCTCATATAGTCAGAAGCAGTTCTTCCTAAAGCTATTATACCTGCTTCGAGATTTTCTAAGCACGCACGACGCGACCGAGTCGGTATTTTTTGCAGTTGATGGTCCAGGTACATTAAATAATAATTTTATATAAAATTAATTCAAAAAGGACCAAGAGCAAAGCTCATCACCCAGCGCAGCAGGCGCTACAGAAAGTATATTGATGACGATTCAACCCTCGAGGAACACGAATTATTCCTTCTGAGACGCGAAATAAGTCTTCTCAAAAAAAAACAGAAAAAGATTGATTCTCGCTTGTTCACTCCGGGCACCGAGACAATGGACCATCTAAAGCAAGTCATCTGCTGGCTTGCTTATAGAATCATAAAAACAGGTGATTATAAACCAAATAAATCCTATGTGTCCGCAGCCGACCATGAAGGAGAAGGTGAATATAAAATCTTTGAACACCTCCATTCGGATCTAGGCAAAGACATTAATGTAAAAGAAAAGAAAAAAGTTTTAATTGTTGGTGGTGATTCTGATCTCATCTTGTATGGTCTTCAGTCAACTAAATTCTGTCACTTGTTTGTTTCACAGATAGATGGTAGCAAATATAAAAAATATGATTGCAATGAGATTCGAGCACAATTGTCTCAAATTACAAATTGCAAGAATGTAGAGCAGGAGGAACGTGTCATTGACGACTTTTGTTTTTTAGCATTATTGTCTGGTAATGACTATGTTCCGAAGCTTAAAGGTTACAATTTTGTAAAGTCGTGGCAGGAGTACTTAAAATATAAAATGGTACATCCAGATGAATTTCTTGTTGAGATTTCAAATGAGAATCTCAAAAATCCTCAGGAAATTAGCATGACCTTGAACCAAAACATGCTGAAGGCAATTGTGGAGGCAAATATTGTCGGTAATTTCAGAAAAGTCTCCACTCCCAAGAGTAAATCAGTAGTGAATTACAAAAATGTTGTGAACATCATTTTTAAGAAATGTTATGGTAAATTTCCTAGATATAGTGTTGTTCCGGGTGATTCTGTTGTTGTTCATCTGAAATATGTACATCGTTTGATTGGCGTGGGTGAATCTTTAAGCAGTAATAGCGCTGAAATAAATGCAGCTCAAGATGCGTTGTTAGGTCCTTCGTCCGGTCTCTATCACCTCCTAAATGATGATTTTGGTATCTCCGAAAGTTGTTACAAAAAACTAATTTCTTGTGTTTGTAACGAAAAAGAAAGTCGAGACAAACAAAGTCCACAAGATCAAACAACTCAATTAAACTCGTATCTAGAGGGTATCTTGTGGACATTGTCTTATCTAAAGGCACAGTGTTTAAACTTTTCTTTCCACTTTCCTTATGATTCTCCACAAGTGTCGGATCTGCTCAAAGTAGATGATAAATTTATAACATCCTTAAATCATACTTATAGCCTTGAGTCGTGCCTTACCGTTCCTGAATTTATGATGTCTGTTTTTAATTATGGTTGTAGAGATCACATTCCTTACAACCAAATTAGAGATTTGATGAGCAAAGATAGTGTTGTTGCTGATCTGTATCATGGCGATTTCGATGTGATACAGAACCGATGGAAGGAGGAAGATAGCATAGATCGTATGAGAAATGCCGTACGTTCTTCCTCTTTTGAGATGGTTCCTTTGCAGCCAACCATAAGGTACTCGGCTAGTGGTGAAAGCGAAAATGCTGTTGAACCTCTCAATAATAGTGGACTGAATATAAATGAGTCGGTGTTTTTTAAGAATAAGGCCAAGGTAGGAAGGAATGTTGCTGTTCACACTGAGCTAAAGCGTCCTCATGTTTTGTATGGACACAATCACCCTCTACAAAGGACACCTAAAAGTGATGTACATCAAAGAAGAGCGTATGCTACTGTTGCATCAAGAGCAGGTCTATTGGTATCACGTGTGTTGAGGTTGTTGTAGAAAAATAAATTCTTTTCAAAGTAGTTTGATGTTAACATTTTAATCATCTCCGAAAATGGAACTGAACAATGGAAATTGTAATGATAGTTGGACAACTCTCCGCACAAGTTCTTATGATGACAAAAATATAAATATGATCAAACCACGTATCGGTATATTTGGAGTTGGAGAGATGGGGGCTGCTGTTGGCAGAAAACTCGTCGAGTCTGGATACTCTGTAAAAGTTGATGTGACAGGAAGATCTGAACGTTCAATCAAAAGAGTCAAAGACTACAATCTATCTACAACCACAACCATAAAATTACTAACAAGCTCAGATGTACTACTGTCAATAGTCCCCCCTGAGAAGGCATTTGTTGTAGCGACGACAGTTGCGAATCAACTAAGTGGGCTCGAGAACAAACCACTCTACGTTGATTGCAACGCTGTGAGTCCTAACACTATACAAAAAATATATGAATTGTTCCAAGAGAGAAATTTGAACTTCTTAGATGCATGCATCATTGGTAATCCTCCCACACAAACAAATAACCCCACGTTCTACGCATCTGGAACAGAAGAAAACATCGACACATTTAAACAACTACATGACCAAGGACAGGGTTTAAACATTAAAGTAGCAGGGCAAAACGTAGGAGCAGCAAGTGCCCTAAAAATGTCTTACTCAGGAATTCACAAGGGCATTTTCGCCATTGTATCAGCAATGACCATTGCTGCAGAGAAGCATGGCGCTTTAGATGGCTTGTTGGGAGAATTAGCATGCTCCGGCATTCCTCAGCTTGAAAAGGCAAAGAACTTGACAAACTTTTTGGGACCCAGAGCATATCGATTTGGTTTTGAAATGAGGGAGATTTCGGAATTTGCTGGACACGAAGATGCAGAGGGTTCGATTTATAATGGCATTGCAAACTTTTACGATAGGATTGCGATGGATAAGAACAATAATACAACAGGGGAGTGGTCTGTTCTTGAGGATGTTTCCAAAAAGGCCAACTCAAAGTGATGAAATGTAGATCAAAAAAGTTATTAAAAGATGTTATTCTGTTTTACAATTGTATCTGATTATAATTGGCTACCCCACAGGCGAGGACAGTGTACGCATGAAAGGAAAAAAACATTGTATTGTGGATTTCGGTATTCCTTGACGGATTTAGTGTCTATTTTCAGTTCATTTTAGCCTAAAATAAATCGATTTTAAGCAGTTCGAGTTTCAATTCCGTTCTGTTTTTGCTTCTTTTCCGTTCTGTTTTTATTTGAATTTAACTTCCAACACGGAACACAAAAAACAAAAAAACATGGGAAAGTCAGACATTACACCTTTCAACTTTGTTGCTGCATTTGAAAAAATGTTTAGAGAGAAATTCAACAGGCGGTATCAATTGAAAAACTTTTCAAAAATATCTGCTGAACTGTTCCAGAGAATGGTTGTCCTGGAAGAATTTTCGGAAACTATTGGGAAGTCTACCAAAATTTCTAAAGTTAGGGATCAAGGTATTATTGAGATTGAGCGTGTGATGGACCTGGATGTATTTCATGATCTTGTAAACCATTACTTGGATACAAAGGATGACATTACATATAATCAACGTCAACACTTGAATGTGCTCAAGTCCAAAAGTGAAAACAGCCACTTGACTCCAAAAAAGCAGAATGAGCAACTTATTGCTAAGTGCAAAAGTATACAACGAAGCAATTTTGTAAAGGCGGAGCAGTTTAACAAAAATGTAGAGGAGGATGAGAGCGAGGATGAGGGTGAGGTAAGCAATACCACACCCACAATCAATCATGCCACTGTTCTGAATGATAGCGAAGGTAGCATCAAGGAAGCTCTCATTCATGGAGCTGTGCACCGTAACACAGTTAAGCTGACAGAGCTTTTAAAGTTTTATAATATGATACAGGACAATGTTGATGAGCAAATTGAGATTGCACAAAACATGCTCAAAAAAGCCAAGGAAATGCAGAAGCAACAAGAAGAATTAAGAAGTCAATACCGGTACCATATTACCAACATACAGACAGCAATTCAAAATTTGGACAAGGAGCATGCCACAACCCAACCTGACACTCCATATAACTTGCCAAAATTCCTGTTTCAAAGTGCCTCGATTAATGTGCCTGCTCCACCTCAACCATCAATCTACCAACCATTCACTTCACCACCTCAAGAAGTGATAACAGTGGGTGACGACCACTTTGGAGACAACCGTTATAACCGCCAACTCCCCTCATTCAATCAAATGATACATTCACAAACGCATGTTATCCAACCTCAACTCTACCACCAAGAACAGCACAACCAAGTACACAATAATCAACATGAAGTGCCTGATGTCAACCAACCACCACATCAAAGGATCAGTGAATCTCCTATACCAAATAAGCCGGGAACCCCAGTTCCAATTCAGCAAACACCATATGGATTACGGCTCTTTTATGAGAAACGCCCGACAACAAATAAAGTATCAGGACAAAAAAGAACAGTTAGTGATTTGTTAAATGATGATGATTTATAAATGATCACTTTGCCAATTTCTGTAACAATGACTTGTGTTTGCTTGTAAAATTTCGCTTCTCACTTGTCCTATTGTCCATTCAATATGTTCAATTATTTCTGCATCACTTTCTTCGTCCAATTCAATGTCAAGTCCTCGCAGGTTTGCTTTTATATGAGCAAATGACATTTCAATTGGATTATAATCTGGTGAATAAGTTGGTAAATAAATGAATGGAACACCTTTATCATAAAGAAGATCTAAAACTTCTCTTGAATGATGAATACGAGCGTTGTCTAATATTAAAACATTTTCAGGATCCAACAACTCCACAAGTTCCTCAAGAAATATGACAAAGTCTTCGGCTTTCATCCCGTTTCCATGCATGGTATTACGGATATAATAGTGCACAATATTGGAATCATTTTGTGCCATAATTAAAGAGTATGATTTTCTCGAAACATTGCCAGCTGGCCATTCTGGCTCAACACCCTGTTTAAATGATCCATATAGGCGATTAAAGTCCCGAAAATCAAAATGTGATTCATCCAAGTATACAAATTTAGTGACATCAAAGTTAAACACATTCTCTCGCCAATGTTTTCTTTTGTTTTGAACTTCTTCAGTCAATCTTTTTCTAGCAATTTTAGTTGCCTTTCGCATTCTATAACCTAGAACACTTGTTTTGATTCTACTAATCTCTGATATAGATATATCAACATCAAGCTCCTTCAATATAGCTTGGATTGATTTCAGGAGACGGAACGGATTATCAAGTGAAATTGTGTCAATCAATGCAATCACATAAGGATTTACTGTTCGCGATTGATGTTTTGGTCGTCCTTGTTTTTTTTGTTGACGATTTCCCTCTCCAATCGCGATGTACTTTTTAACAGTGTTAACTGTTAACAGTGTCATTTCCATAATTTGTGGGACTGTGTAACCCTTGTCATGTAGAATATAAATGGTTTGTTGGGTCGCCTTGTCTAGTACAGTTCCATTTTGATAGCAACGATTTGATATGGATACTTGATTGTTCATGGTGAAGAATACTTGTTTGAACTTCGGTCGGGTGAAGAAATAGAACAAAACAGGAACGAAAAGAAGCAGAAACAGAACGGAATTGAAACTCAAACTACTTAAAATCGATTTATTTTAGGCTAAAATGAACTGAAAATAGACACAAAATCCGTCAAGGAATACCGAAATTCACAATAATACCGAATTTCATCGCTCACACTTTTATTTTATTATTTCCCGCAAATATTAACAATAATGGACAAACGGGTTTAAAATTAACCTGTCACTAAACCTTTTTTGAAGGCGAAAGATGTATCACCAATAAAACAAAAATGATAAAAGTAATAATACTGTGTGTTCTCTTCTCGCTGTCACGTGCCCTTTATAATGGGATGGAAGTTCAGCAAGGCCAATATCCATACCTTGTCTATATTATGGTCGATCCTGGGACAGAGGGAACATATGCCTGCGGCGGTGGACTTATTAGCAGTCGATACGTCATGAGTGCAGGACATTGTAGGTATGTCATTTTTTACACTTTATGATAACATGTTACGTTTAGTTTTGGTTCTGTTTTTCAAGTAATTGTTGGTCGAATAGATGTAAAAGGATATCATAAAACAGACTTATACAATGTCACCAACGTTATAAGACCTAATGACTTTGGAAAGGAAGAACTTTTCGATTACGACGACATTGCGATTTACACACTTGAAAGTCCAATTCTTGAAGTCGAAAACTATACACAATACATGGATGTTGGTTTAAATGAACCACCTGTTGGCCAACCGCTCCATGTCGCTGGGTTTGGACAACTAGCAGGTGGTGAAGATACCTCAAAAGTGCATTGGGGCATAACAAGTAGGGCTCCTGATCAAGTGTGCATAGATTCCTTCTCTTCATATCGAAGCGAAATTTCCTATTGCACTAACGACACACAAATGTACAGGTATGTAAACCACTTTTATTTTGCCATTGATGTTTTAAATAGTTGTCCTGGAGATAGTGGGTCACCAATAGTTGTGAAACTAGAAGGTTCCACTCGTTGGGTTTCAGTTGGAATTGATAGTTTTGGTTGGGTAGGAACATGTGGATCAAAGAGACCTGAATCTGTGGTGGGGAAAGTAGCATCCATGGTTGACTTTATCAAACAGAACACACAATTAGCACCCCCTAACTTTGTTACCGTGAGTTATACTCCAGTCGCAACAACTAGTGCCCCAAGCGTTCAAATCACAAGTTCTCCCGTCCCAAGTTTAGGAGTAACTACAACAGCTGCAATAACAACGGACTCACCTGCCCCTAAGTCGCAACAGATAGTGGATTCACCAAAAGAAATAAATGCGGCGAGTTTGTTAGGAGGAACGGTGGCTCTTTTGGCAGGGATTATTGCTGTAATGTCGATAACTTTTGTATAAATACATGAAATTTAGTTTCACTCCTTTCATCTAAAATGACCACCGCTTGTTTACTGCTACTCTCCTTAATAAATTGTAAACAATTCTTGTCATCAATGTGTTATTCGCATCACATGCAATCATGAGTTCGGTTGACTGGGGGAAATTAAATAAATTTGCGCTCTTACAAAATTCTTGATAGATAGTAATGTCCGAAGACATACATCAACAACAACAATGCTTATGCTATACGTGTATTATAAAAGAACAAAATCCTTATGTAGCAAGAGGAAAACTATCACACGTTGCACAAAACATTAATACATGGGACGTTAAAAAAAGAGATGATTGGATATTTGAGTTTTTCCATAGAATCGTCGCGGAGAGAGCTCAGGTACTCGAGACAAACAAATTTAACCCTCTAGTTGAATTCATTTTCGAGAAAGGATTTTCCGCACAGCTCTTGGAAATGATCTGCAAATGTTATTCTCTGTACATTCCCAACGAAGCACCAAAAATACTTGATTATGAAAAATTGCCCCCGAGCGACTCGACCTCCGGCATCATGGCCTGCATGATCTTTAATGAATTCATGACCATACCAAACAACAGTACGAAAGATTTGGTGCTTAAACATTTAATGAGCGGTCAAGCCATCACCATCATGTATAGAGCTGCAAGATTTGGTTCCACGTTACTAAAAATAGCGGCCACCAAGAACTTGGAGTGGTTCGTGAGCGACCAAAATATTATAAACAATGTGATCGGAGATGATTACATTACTTGGGCTAACATTTTACAAGTTTGTATTTACATATTACAACTGCCCGCTGACCACATGTTAAATGAGTCAAATGTTGAGAAGGGAAATTCTCAACGAAAAGTGTTAAGTCATGTTGGCGCCTCCGAAGAGCAGTATAATCGCTATTGTCTTCATCATTTACAACTTTTATATCAAAATGCATCTGTTTTAATTCATTGTATTATTTTAGAAAATCCAGACCTTCAATACATGTTTGCTGTCGAACCAAATTTGTTCGATACCATCATTGGTCAACTTGACATTTTACCAAGTCATACTTGTGCCACGAGTCATCGACTTGATGAACTAGCTTTCTCTCTGGCTCTTCTTTGTAGGGTTCCTTTTCAACTTGAAGACAAGTCCAATGATTTTGTTACCTTGTTGTCCGACATGTGTGGGGCGGCGGATCGTCCGATTGATCGATTATTGATGACTTATAGAAAATATGTTTTTGATGTCAACGCGGTCTCTTATGCTTCTCAAGTCGTAAAGGATAGCGTGTCATATGTTCCTACTCAAGAACTACGTCCAGATGCAGAACAAATTGTAAGCACAAAGATTGTTCATACAGAAATGATGTTGTTAACTGCTCTTTGTGATTTGTCTTATGTCGACCATGTGTCCAGGTATATCGCAACGAATCATGTTTGGTTTCTTGACTTGTTAGAAAAGTTTTTGGGATTGAATAATAACAATATTTCTCATTGGATGGCTGATCAGCGTGAAAAACTCAAAGCTGGTACTCATTGTGTTCTTTTTACACAAAGTAGAAATAAATTCTCAAGCCAACCTGAAATTGTATGCATGACCAAAGACATGATTGGTAATTGTATTGTCTTGTTGAGAAATGTGGTAAAGCATATTAATAATGGAAGTAATGTTCTTTTGAATTCAAAAGAATACGTTGACTTGATTACAGCATCTGCAACCTATCAGAAGAACATTGGAGTAAACGTATTAAAGGAGAAAAGAAACTACAAAGAAGCTCTTGCTCATTTCTCTATGGGTCTACATATACTACCAAGACCAGGAGATGTAGATTATCCTTTGGTTTTGCACATTGCGGGCATGAGAGATTTGAAAGTAACTCTATTGAGCAATAGAGCAGAAATGTATTTACAATGCCAAGATGGAAAATCTGCGAAAATTGATCTTGATGCGGCATTGTTACTTGATCCCAATCATGAGAAGAGCAAGAGAAGATTAGAACGAGTAAAATAAACATAAATCTTATTCAATGTTCGATAAATAATAACTAGTGTTTTGTATTTACAAACGCAATTAACAATTGGTTAGAGTCTTTAAATTTGTCCTTTCGTCCAATATAAAATATTAAACGAAGTAAACTAGCAGACGCGAGATACATGATGAACGCAGAGACTGAAGACAGCGAAGTAGACAACAAAAGTTTATTATTGGGACTGTTACTTCTAATTTGCAAATCCGTACAAAGTCCTTCCTTGTCTCTTGAGGGCGTGCACAACATCAAACGCACTCACTGTCTTGCGTCGTGCGTGTTCAGTGTAGGTTACGGCATCTTTGACAACGTTTTCTATCAATTAGTAAAACTGCATTTTGTAAACTGTAAACAAACCTAAAAACTGTCTGAGAACAGTACGGGTCTCTTCATACATGAGACCAGATATTCTTTTGACTCCACCACGGCGAGCTAGACGCTTGATGGCTGGCTTAGTGAAGCCTTCAAGGTTCCCTCTAAGCACTTTTCTAGTGTGACGCTTCGCACCTTTACCTCCCTTTCCAATACCAAGACCTTTACCTCCTTTACCTCCAGTTAGCATGTTTCTGTGTTTCTGTTTTGTTTTTTAACCGAAAATACAAACTTGTGTATTTATACCAATAAGCAGTTGACTTGTGCAGCAATGCTATTGGTGGGATCTTGGGTAAATCCTGTTCTATCATGTTCCTGCTGTCGCAATGCCATTTGATCTTTACAATTTCAACCCTTTATGAAATTTTATACTTTTAGTGATTTAAAAGTTTCAAGTTTAATATAAAACAATAAACTTAGTTCGCATTCAGTTGGCATACGCAATCGAATGTGAATCGGCACTATGTGGATGTTGATCAAGAACTTTACAATAAAATTTCAAGAATGATCGATTTGAACAAAAAACCCTTCAAATTTTCTCCTCGACCTTGTATTCTCGTTGCTCTTACGCTAGCGCTTACCCTCTATGAACTGTAGACAATGTTGGTGATTCCTGTATCTTAAAAAAACACAGATGCACGCGTGACCACGTTGAGGGCGCCAGATAGTAATACTCTTATATATCATTCCGTATAATAAATCCTGTCCTATCTATCGTCTAGAGAACCATTTGTGGTAATAAATATTAAATCGATGATTGATGAATTAAATTAATTCGTTCTTGTTTTTTTGTTCTGTAATCGCTAAAATTATTTCGGTAGAATTGATTAAAAGAGTGCGGATTTGATATATTGATACTTCGTATGTGCAGTACCGAAACTGTACTATTGTTTTGTAAACTTGTGTGATTAAAGAAAGTGTTTACAAAATCTTTGACATGTCAAAGAATGAACCGACCTCAAGGAAAAGGATGGTGGTAGAGACAACATCAGTTCCAGGGTAAGAAATGATTACTTTTTTAACCAATTAAACGCATAGGTTTCAAAAAAGTACTGTTTCGTCCTCTCGTCGAGCTGAGCAAACCACAACTACAACATTTTCATTACCCCGATTGAAGAAGAAGGAAACTATAAAATCAGACGGAATTGAGGAACAAAATGAGTTTTCAGTAGTAGCCTATGAGGAATTAGAGAGCGACGAAACCATCCCCACTACATTACAGGATGAATCGCATAATCAACTCCCAATTAATAACATAGAACCTATCGTATACGATGACTCTGAAGAGCGCAGTGAAATGAAGAGGCAATCTATGAAGATTGGAGAGGACATTAACGATGCAGTTAATTCTTTAAAAGAAGATTTACAGTCGATGTATCATTTAGCTAAAACGTTGTCGCAATCGCAAATAATAATAACAACAGCAAAGGAGCAAAAGAACGTTGCCAGTGTTGGAACTAACTACGTTGAAGAAGACGCGCCTCGCAGTAACTTACTAATTTTTTAATGTTTCTAACCTTAGTAGCACCCACTAAGAATTCTCTTTCAAAGAGCGAGTCGGGCACAACATCTACTTTATCGCTAAATAAACCTCAATCGACACCTAATTCAGTACCCTTCACAAAATCTCCGTCATCGCCTCGCTTGACACCACAATCACCAGTAAATTCAACATTAAATTATTCACCACAGCCAGCTGTAAATATATCGAAATTGTATCTTAAACAAAGAGCAGCTAACGAGAAGCTACTGAACAATTCTTCAATCACGTCGCCTACCAAATCTGCCTCTCCAACAAGCGACAATCGAATACCAGATATGATTAGGTAATATTTAGCTTTTCTTGAAGCATCTCATTATGTATAGGACAAAATATATGATTCATGATGTAAGAGTGAAAAAGTATGAGGACCAAACTAAAAAGATTCAACAAGAAAACAAAAAGAGGAGGCAGATAGAGGAGAAGGAGAAGGTGATAGCTGCTCAAAGAAGAGTGGCTAATCTAAGCCCCCCTACCCCTACTAGAATCTCTACGATGAGGATTGAAAATAGTAAACCACCAGAAGTACTCTCAGCAACTCAGCCCCCACAGCTTCCCAAATCCTTATCTAGCCCCAAAATTAACAAGACTGTAACAATATTAGATATCGCTGCTACATCTCCTCGTAATGCTCAAGAAACAAAAAGAAATGTAGCTGAGCTAGAAGTAGAAACAAAAATAATCAGCATGTCAAACAAACATGAAATTGAGGTTCCCACTATACAAGAAAATGACTCTGCAAAGAAGATAGCTCCTGTTATTGATGACTTTGGTGATTTTGATTTTGATGATGAGAGTGATGATGACGAAATGTCGTCAAGTAGTCATTTATCCATCTTAGACTGGTCCAAGATCAAACCTAATATGCAAGCTACAAAGAAAGATCAGGAACCGACACTACAAGTTACTGATATATTTTAAACTAAGATATTCCAGTCGAACCCAAAGTACTTTTTCCAGTTGTTGATAGCAATAAAGAACCAGCGCTCTGTATAGAGAACAACGATAACATCGTCTCGGATGATTTGGATGATTTGGATGATGACATTCCGTTACCATCACTACCAATGACTAATGAGATTTTATTAAAAGAGGAATTAAAACCATCCATAATCATTGAAGAAACTGAGCCTGAATCCCAAATGGTACAGATTGCGTCCGAGGAAGAAACACCTGCGTTGTCTGTGGAAGAAAGTATAATACCTGCTACAGATAATGCACACACTCATGTTGAGCAAATAGATTTCGTGAATGTTGATTCTCTACCCCATGCAGAGGTCTCTACTGAGCCTGAGGTTGTCATTATTCAAAGCAGTTCTACTAGGGAGGTTCCTGATGTTTCTCAGATTAAGCAGGATATGGTCTCTATGGCGAATAATATTGCCGTCCAACCTGCTGAAATACCTGTGGTTGAGCGCAAATTATCTGAAAAGGAAATGAAAGCTCTACAAAAGAAAAAGGACGAGGAAGAGAAAAAGAGGTTAAAGGAGGAAGCTGAAGCAAAGAAAAAGTTTTTGAAAGAAGAGGCAGAAAGGAAGAAGAGAGAGGAGAAGGAGTTAAAAGCTGCTCAAAAGTTACAAGCAGAACTTGAAAAGAAACAAGAAAAGGAAAGAATAAAACGTGAAAAGGAAGCAGAAAAGGAGGCTAAAAAGAAGGGTTCAAAAAACAACTCCATCGTTGAGAAATTCACAGATGAATCTTCATTGTAATCTTTCCTGAATAAAATAGACTTCCAACATGATGGCACACTTTGTCAAATCATTAAAATGCCCACAAACACTTCGCTCAATGTCGAGGACAACTCCGTCACAGTTCAGGGCAACAAAATACACAGACATTACCAAAATACTCAAAACTCAGCGTCGTAACTATCGCTTCGATTATAGAAATGTGAACGAGTTTAATGCAGGAGTCCCAATGTTCGATTTTGGAAGGGTAATTTGTGTGGGCTCAGCAATTTTAGCCGTGGGTTTATTCGTGGACGATCAGTTCGGAAAGGAATATAAAAAAACGGAATGGTATCGAAACAACAAACAATACCAGGCGACTAACGCAGTCATTATCGCAACAATTATTTCATTCTTTTCCCTTAGAATAGCACCTTCACTCGCCCACAGACATTTCGCAGTGTCACTAAATGCCCTTAAAGAAAAAAGAATTCACACATTATTTACATCGATGTTATCACACAATGATTTTAAGCAGTTATCCGCCACAGTGGCGGGACTTTATCTACTTTCTGATTTAGAGCTCAAATTAGGAGTAAACAATTATCTTGCACTACTCGTTGGCTCTCATGTCATTCCAGTACTTTGTTTTGTTCTATTCAAGTACAAGAATCCTAAGTTCATCATGAATGGTATGAGCACATCAGTGTTTGGCTTACTTGGTGCCCATGCTATTATCAATCCAAATAAGTCTCTTGTTAGTCTCAAACCCTTGGGAGTTGATTTTGACATTACATTCTTCCATCTTTTTGCTGCTTTACTTTTGGTTAATAGAAATCCTGCCAACTTTGGAGGTTCCATCGTGGGAATATCGGCAGCGTATGCTCTTAGTAAAAACATACAAGATAAAAGTTTTGGTCCCTACACAATTGTTTCCGGAGAGAGACTGGCTGATGGAGGATTACATAATGCTGTTCTTCAACTACATGGAGTGATTTTGAAAGGAAATTTTGATAATCAAAGTAAGTTGATGTAATGTTACATGTTGACTAACCAATATAGGAAGAGGACAAGGAGTAGTTTGGTATGAATATGAAAATGGATTGAAAGCAGTTTTTAATATGGTGGATGGAGTACCTGTCGGAAAAGTTGAATTGTTTTATCCTGGAGACATTTACTGGGTTACTAATGACTTTAAGGGAGAGGAAACAATTGGGGAATTATACATTAATAACAGAAGAACTCAATCCATGTCATACATTGATCTGATTAATGGAAGGTACTATTAAAGCATTTTGAATTTATCTATATGACCACTATTGTTGTTTTGTTGATTTTGTTTGATGTGAGTCCACGATCAAGTTCGTGTTGGTGTTGGTTGATTTTGGTTTCCCGCCTCATCATTTCAACTTTTACAAAAAAGCATCGCGTAGTTGTCATAAGTTGAACATCGTTGATGAAGAATTCAACTTTGCAGCGGACTGCTACAAGCAATGGAGGAACATTGAGCGGAACTTCCTCCAATAAACCCACATTCGAAGCAAAACCATCCAGAGTTATATTTAAGGATTTTGAGAGCTTCAAAACATATAAACAAATAGTCACCTTCAGAAATAATGATGATTTCCACCAAAGAAAGATACAAGTTGTCCCGCTTCAAAATAGATTTTTCGTTGTTGAGAAGAAGAGCGAGAATACAGGCAACAAAGTAGCTACAGGATTAGGAGTTCAATATGAAGTTACTTTTACACCAGATTCCACACACGACTACTCTTGCGATTTGAGAGTAATAGTAGAGGGTGATGGTGAGTTCATTGTTCCTATTAACGCTATTGGAGATCGAGCGATTCTAGACTTTCCAGCGAGTGTGAATTTTCAGAACACTCCAGTTAAATACGAGTCTGAGCAGGTGTTTTGTGTACATAATGTAGGAAAGTGCCCTACTACGTTTTCGTTGGAAGCTCGGGGACCATTTACAGTACTTCCGAGAGAAGTTCAACACCTAGAAGTTGGAAGTAACTTTCAGATGTTCGTCAAGTTCTTCCCTACTGAGAAGCCAGTCAACGGCTACACTTCTCAAATCGAAGTACAATACGAGAACGGAGAGTTTCACACCATAGATTTGACAGGAACTGTACAGGACGTAAATGTCAGACTCTCAACTCGAGAAATTCAGATGACCCCAACCTTTATTACTGAGAGATCCCAACAAGTTTTGAAGATTGTAAATAAGAGCGACATTAAAGTCAATTATGATTGGCGATTGTTCTCTACAATTGAGGATGAGAAAAAACACAAGACTCGTAAAATAGCACAATTGTCTCAAGAGCTACTTGACGAAAGTTTGCCAGAGTTTAGGGTAAGTTCTCACGAGTTCATTTTTGTAATACGTCACAGAAACAAAAGAGAGTCATAGAGAATGAAAATTATTTATTCGATAGTGACGATACATTTAGTCTAAGGCCAGTCTCAGGAGAAGTTTGGCCAAATTCAGAGGAGTACATTTATATTGATTTCCATCCACAAAGGGAACACCCCCACTATGAGAGGACAGTATTTTGTGACGTTTCCGGACGTGAAATGCGCCTTCCTGTAAGACTTTTAGGAAAAGGTTTAGGACCAGACACCTCATTTTCATTTTCACAATTGGATCTTGGCGATATTTTTATAAACAAGGTCCAAGAATACGAGGTTCAATTGGATAATAAGGGCCAGTATTGAGGCCAACTACCATTTGGTACCAAACACATCAACATTTGCTCGCAAATTTCAATTCACACCATATAGTGGAACACTAGCACCTGTGGACTCGCAAAAAATAATTATACAATTTTGCTCCAACACAATTGGCGACTTTGACGAGACATTTGTTTGGAAAGTAGAGGGTCGAACGCAGGATCTACACTTAAATTTCAAGGGACAAGTAATAGGACCGTCCTTCCAAATAGACACAAGAGAAATTGACTTTGGTACAGTTTCGTTCAATTTCATCAATACGAAAATCATTCACCTCACAAACACTTGTGAGATTCCAATGAAATTTAATTTAAGAGTACCAGAGGACGGAAACATGATGCAAAGAGAATTCAAATTGATTCCAGAGTCGGGAACCAATCAACCCCGACTCCAGCAGAGAGATTCAGATTGATTTTATGAGCAACACGTTGAAGAGATATCATGCCTCATTAGTAATTGACGTAGAAGATGTTGGCGACAATTTAGAAGTAATACCCATTCGAGCAGATTGTGTGGTACCTGATGTTTTATTGTCATCGGGAAAGATTAATTTCGGGGATTGTTTCATTGGTTATCCCTACACACAAACAGTCGACCTCGGAAACAAGAGCAACCAACCAGCCAAATATGAAGTCATCTTGCCAAGTGATTCTGACAAGAACAAGAAGGTCATTTGTACGGTGGATGAACTTAATGGAGTCATTCCCTCCAACTCCACCCACAACATCAAGGTCACCATTGTTACCAAGACGGTTGGAAGTATTTACGTACCTATTTACATTAGAGTGTTGGGAAGCGAGAAGCCGCCGTTTGAAGTGAGCGTTTCGGCATTAAGCATCGGACCCATTGTGACATTGGACAGCGATCGATTGGATTGGGGAAAGATTGATGTCTTGAAGGACCACGTCAAAACACTACGCGTTCACAACAAGTCACCCATACCCGCAAACTTTACGTGTAACTTCACGAAGGGAACTGCAAACTTTGTTATTAATGAAGACCACAAAAAGGGAACCATACCTCCTAGCACCCAAATAGATATTCCCATCAGTATTGCGCCCGACGAAGCAATGAAATTTAATGACGAGCTTTGTGTAGAGTTTCAACATGCCACCCAACCGCTTACTTGTAAATTGGTTGCCATTGGAAAAGGAAGTAGCATCATTTTAATCAACACTCCTAAACCCGGTATTTATCAATCCGATGACCTCTCCACGATTCACCTCAACAATCAGTTCACGTCCAAGTTGACTTCACATTCCTTCACTTTACAAAATATTGGTCGAAAGAGCCAAACTCTACAATGGTACCCGGATCGCAAGCGAAATGAATCAGCAAATGGAAACGCAAAGAAG
>JAOPGA020000130.1:0-14568 GCA_026419775.2 Acrasis kona
GGAGTAGGTGTCGGTGTTGGAGTAGGTGTAGGTGTAGGCGTTGGTGTAGGGGTGGGTGTCGGTGTTGGTGTTGGAGTAGGTGTCGGTGTAGGCGTTGGTGTAGGAGTAGGTGTCGGTGTTGGAGTAGGTGTTGGTGTAGGTGTTGGTGTAGGCGTTGGTGTAGGGGTGGGTGTCGGTGTTGGAGTAGGTGTTGGTGTTGGTGTTGGTGTCGGAGTGGGTGTAGGAGTAGGTGTTGGAGTAGGGGTGGGTGTCGGTGTAGGAGTGGGTGTTGGAGTAGGCGTTGGTGTTGGAGTAGGGGTAGGCGTTGGTGTCGGAGTGGGTGTTGGAGTAGGTGTAGGAGTAGGTGTAGGAGTGGGTGTCGGTGTTGGAGTAGGGGTGGGAGTTGGAGTAGGTGTTGGAGTGGGAGTAGGGGTAGGTGTTGGTGTAGGTGTTGGTGTGGGAGTTGGGGTGCGTGTTGGTGTAGGGGTAGGAGTGGGTGTAGGCGTTGGAGTTGGTGTAGGTGAATATAGTGGTGGAGCAACAGGCGCAGTTATTTGCCTTACCATACGCAGCTTTTTGTTGCCACTATCTCCAATATATACATAACCAGTAGTAGTGTCAACAGCTACAGCATACGGGCTGCTTAATCTAGCATCTGATGCCTGCAAACTATCTCCATTAAAATATTGATTTCTATTACCAGCTACTCTCGAAATAATGCCACTTGTAAGGTTTACAACGCGCACAAGAAAGTTCTCAGTATCCGCAATATACAGTAGACTCCTGCTATTATCCAATGTTAAGTAACGAGGTCCGTTAAGTTTTGCTGTCTTGGCTTGTACATTATCGTAATCATATCCATTCCACCCTGTACCTGCAATT
Source organism: Acrasis kona (assembly GCA_026419775.2). Lineage (NCBI taxonomy): Eukaryota > Heterolobosea > Eutetramitea > Acrasida > Acrasidae > Acrasis > Acrasis kona. Next base: position 862 of record JAOPGA020000130.1, read on the forward strand.
GTTGATATGCTTCCTGAGGTTCTGTTCACCATCCTAATCCTGTGATTATTTAAATCAGCAATATATACTACGTTTCTTGCGTTATCTACGGTTACTCCACATGGATTTGCTAGTTTTCCGTTTGTTGCTACTGCGTCGTCAGCAAATGCAGACTGACCCGTTCCAGCGAAAGTGCTTATATTTCCTGTACTGAGATTTAGTAACCTTATCCTATTGTTGTTGTAATCAGCAATATATAGTAAATTATTTATAGGATCGAGTGATATTCCTCTAGGATTTTGAAGATTAGCGGTTCTTCCATCAACATTGTCGTCTGTAGTTTTGATATTAACAAATATAAAATAGTATATACATACTGTTATAGCCGCCAACTCCAGTTCCTGCTACTGTTCTAACAAGGCCTGATGTAATATTTACTACTTTAATTCTATGGTTGTTTGTGTCTGCAATATACACAAGATTATTGGAACTGTCGATAGCTAATCCACTTGGGAATTGTAGATTTGTACTAAAGGCCGTTATGTTATCTGCATTAGAGTTTCCGCCTCCAGCGAATAGGGTTATTTTGTTGGTGTTCCTGTTCAGCAACTTGACCAAACCACTAGTAATATCTGTAAAATAAACTAGTGTTCTGCTAGCATCAAGTTCTGCAACACCATATTTGGTGGAAAATGAGGATAATAAAGCATCACCGAATCCGTCAGTGGAGTTTCCAATAGTTCCCGTTCCCGCAATCGTGCTTAATAATCCAGTGGCTATGCTTACTGAACTCAAAACCATAGGAGATAAAACTATTATAGAGTTGCTTGTATCATCGAATGTTACTGCACCAGGGTAATCCAGACTAGTACTGAGAGCTGCTACAAGTTTGTCGGTTGAGGATCCAGCTAAATTACTTATATAACCATATTGTAAACTAACAGCTCTGATCCTATTGTTCCCAGTATCTGCTATGAACAAATAATTATTAAAGGTATCGAGTGCTATTGTGTATGGATTGTAGAGCATAGCAAGTGTCCCATCTTGATACTCGCCTATAATTTAATGAAAAATAAGTATGTTGAAAGAACTAACCATTGAATCCTCCAAATCCTGTTCCAGCAATGAATGTAGTGACACCAGAAGTTCTATTAGTAACTCTAATTCTGTTTCCAACAAGAATATAAATAAGATTGTTCACGTTGTCAAGTGCAATATCACTAAAGAAGGATCCAGATATCAAGGTAGAAACAATACCAGTCGTTAGGTTCACTGCTCTAATTCCGATTGTGCTATCAGTATATAACAGCTGATTATTAATGATGTCCACTGCTAGACCTTTAGGTGCGTCAATTGAAGCACTAGTAGCATTTATGTTATTCGCTTTGAAATCATTTAGGACCAACTAAAAAAAAATGCTTACCTGCGCTTGTACCACCTCCAGCAAATGTAGTAATGTTCCCTGAAGATAAGCTAACTGCTCTTATTCTGTTGTTTCCTGTATCAGATATATATACTATGTCTCCTCCGTCAAAAGTAACATATTTAGGGTCCCTCAATTTGGCACTGGTCGCTGGTCCGTTGTCACCAGAAAATCCGTAGTTGCCTTGCACACCTGCTAACGTTCTATAGGCACCGGTCGTCATGTTCAGTAACATGATTATTTGTGCATTTGACTGGCTAACATACATAACTTTTCGGTTGCTGTCTATAGCTACGTTACGAATGTCATCAAATGATGTAGTATTTAAAGGGTATGATGTGAGATATCCATTTGCAAGGACTTGTTGAGAAAACATAATGACGTTCATTATTTTTAACTTGCCTATTGAGGGGGCGTAATAAAAAGGTAGTATTCCTATCAATAGCGTAGTTAAAAGTGAAGTAAACACTTCATTGCTCGTGAATAATGAAGTCGTAGTAGTGTAGGAAAACTTAGGTTTGACATCAAGTACTTCAATGCTCTTATCAATTACAGCTAGCGAGGAAGGGATATTTAATCCCAACCAAACACTTGTGAACAAGGCAGCTACAGCCAGCAGAAGGACTCCTGACCTCATAATAATAAGTGCGCTGTTGACCGTTGAATTATTCTAAATAAGATGGGATAATAGGATAATACCGTTATTTTTAACTTGCTACGGTTGAGGTTATAAAACTACTAAAAAAAGACAAAGAGATTAAATATTGATTCGGTTCAAAATTCTTTTGCTTTTTTAAAGTTTGAATATTCATCATTCAACTATCTGAAGGAATATTAGGTTATTTCACAAAATTGACCTGAAATTATTTCAAACATGATGTAAAAATGGATAAACAACAACTAACATGACAATGTGAATTTTTATATTTACATAATTATTGAGCACTCCTCTCACAAATATAAGTTCTTCTTGAAGAGCAGTTCTCTGTCTTCCATTTCCCTACGTTTGAAGAGGAAGTATCCCTTATCATAGTAACACATGTCAAGGATTCATCAATTCCGCTTCTGAAGTTTGTATATGTCGGTGCCCCTCCAAATATACTAGTGGCAGCTCCATTATTCATCACATAACCTAAGAACGCACTCTGTTTATCTTCAAAAGAAACATTATTAAGAATAAAGGAATTTGTTTCGCTGCTGTCGACTGTTGCCAAAGTAGCACCAATTGCTTCACAGCCACTAACAGCCTCTTGGAATGTTGCTAAAAGATTGTAACTAATAGTAAAGCATTTGGACTTGTACAGAGCAAACCCTGTAGGACATGTTAGTACTTTGGTGGCAGGTATTGGAGCAGCTGTTGTAGTGGTGGGTGTTGTAGTTGTAGCTGTCTTTACACTAGAGTCCACATATGCCTTTTCACACAAGAATGGTTTTTTGTAGTCGTTAGTAATTGTCCTCCATTTACCAACAGTACCAAACATTGTATTATGAATAAAGGATATGTAGTTGTTGCCACTCTTAGGATTGTTTGTATCAAAGTTAGTATAGGCATAAGTGCGTGAATCATCCCACTTGAATTCGCTGTTGCTAGTAGAGCGAGCACCACCGATCCAGAATTCTGCACATGTGCTAGGTACGAATGAGTCAATCCATGAGTTCATTTTCCATGTAACAATTGAAGCCAAGAATCCACCTTGATCTCTACAAAACTGTCTAGCATCTGTATAAGTTACGCTCTGAGTGAACAGATTATAACAATAGTTCTCGTATTGTCCCCACCCATCTGGACATCCTGTTGTTGCTGAGGGTGAAGTAGTAGTGGTTGGAGCGGCAGTAGTAGTAGGAGCAGCTGTAGTAGTGGTTGGAGCTGCAGTAGTAGTGGTTGGAGCTGCAGTAGTTGTTGGTGCCTTTGTTGTAGTTGGGGCTGCAGTAGTTGCTGGTACGACGACAACTGGAGCAATCGGAGCCCATGTTGATTCAATTCCACACTCATTTGTTCCTTTCCTTATGTAGAAGGTTCCAGACATTCCCCATGATGATCCCCATGAATTCACAGCAATCCAATACTCAGTACCATATCCATCTATTCCCCACCCAGTAAGATAGACTGAATGACCGCCTGCCAAAGCTCCAGTTGAATAAGAGTAAACTCCACTTGTGTATGAGAAGAAGTCGTTGTATACTTTGAATCCTACTTGAATGGGACCGTTGTTGTAAATTTCTAATTGCATTGCAGCTACACTTGAGAGTTGTTTGTATGATTCGGCGTAATACTTTGTAGCTTTTGATACATCAGGACATTTGCTACCGCTGTTACCAGTGGTACCAGATGTAAATGGAGCAGCGCTATCAGATACGTCACCGGTATTTGTGTAAAAGTTCCAAACAGCGGGTAGCGTACCACCTCCGCAGCCAGCATTTCCTGTGTCACAGGTAATTGGGTACTGAACACTCATTAGAGAATTAACCGCTCCGTCTGAAGCAATACAAATTCTCTGAGAGAGAACGCTGCTTGAGGCAAAAGCCCAACATCCTCCGCAGTTTGCCTGGTCTCTTGGTCCTTGAGTGCAAGCTGGCCATCTGGATCTCGAGTCAAAAGTACTGGGCAGAGGTACTGCCATCACTGTATTGTTATCGAAGGGCACGACATCTTCTGCAGAATGTACTAGGCCTAGTAACTTTGATGCGTCTGGTACTGTTACGTTAGCAAATCTGGGATTTAAACCTGCTCTCCATCCTTGTCTCTGGGCGTTGACGTAATTGATCATATTTGAAGATGATACCAGAGGATCACTGCAAGCTACGTAAGCCAAGAAGAAGCTCACCAAAGTAGCGAATACAGTTAACATGGTGTTTTTTTTCTTCAGAAGTTTGTTGATGGCGGGAATTAAATAAACTTGATTTTAATTCCATCTTAGGAGCCGTTATCCAAGTATGGAAACAAATAACACGTTATTAAGGTTAAAACCGCAATTACACGCAGCCACCTGATCCAGTACAAAATAAATGCCCCGCTAAACTAGTATCTTTTTGATCTAATTCTTGCTGATTAGAAGGTCAAAGTTGTTTGAAAAAGTAACAATGAATGCGTTTAAATTTTAATTAATTCTACAACATGAACAACATAAAGCATGGCTGGTCAAGCATCTACCTTAAGGGACATCAAGAACGTATTGCCGAAGACGTTTTGATGTAGGGCTTTACAATTCCAGTCAAAGCCATTAGCTAGTGGAGATATTCTTTTTTCACATCGCAAATTATGTACAAAAGCAGTTGGATCTTATTATGTAGTACATGCACAATGAATATAGCAGAAAGCCGCGAGCAATAAAATAAGATATACACTGCGAAAACGTCGTGGACGCGACATCACAACTAAACATCATCGCCGATGAACTGTTTATTTACCTTAACGGATACATATTCTAAAAGGGACAAAAGTAATTGATCAAGCCTAAATGTAACATTACTGATTCATCTGATGAAGATTTCTTTCACGTGTGTATGTCAGTTATAACTGAGAAGTACTTCTCATCAGAATGTCATAAGATATCTTCCCTTTAACTTATTGTCGATTCAATAAACAACTCCTGATTTGTCCAATCCTCCATCATAAACAAGATCTTGTCAAATGCTAAAAGAAACCAAATAAATGTTGTAATCAAACTATATATATTTTATTATCTATTTTTAACATTATCTCAGACAATTATACTTCTACAACGCGTGATGTCCTCATTATTGATAGCAAGTCTGGGTATGTTGGTCGCTTTATCAGTCCAACAAGTATGCGCACCTGGGAGCTATTTCGATGGTATAATTCTATACGTGACTTTGCACAAACTAATCCATCTAAGGATCCGAGGTTGCTGCAAAAAATATACAGCGGCACAATATAACAACACAAAAATTTTCTGCTCGCGTTACGACAACCATCGTTCTTGATGATTTGAACTACTTTATATTTGGGGGCTACTATTATTATAATTACTCAACAAGCTACCCAACAATGATAATAGTACGACCAAATGAGAAACCAATGATATGGTATGACGAGTACTTTCACTAATCTCAAACATGACAGGTCTTTCAAAAACATAATATCAGGGGAAGTATCCAATATTGTTATCGATAACAGCACCATATATATTGGAATCCAAAGGACTGAACGTTTAGAAGAATACTCTTTGGAAATAGGTGCACAATTTTTTGAAGTGATACAATTCCGGCTTGACAAAAATCTTGCCAACTCAAATTGGACAAAACTCATCGCCGTTACAAATGGAAATGCCACTTTATCCGACATGATGCTTTGCGATGGTAGGATCATTCTAGTTGGTACTTATTTAACGAGTAGACCATTTGAGGTCAACCAACAAACAATGGATTCTACCCCTCAGCCGCTCGTCCAATATTCTACTTTTCTATATTCTCATAAACTGACAAATCAATACGTAGGCTATCACCATTTCCAGCTATTTAATTTGGGAATCGATTATTCCCTTAGTTTTGTCTCGTGTGACCCAACCACTCAAGAATTAGTTGTGGTTGGAGAGGACTTTAATAAATTAGAGTCAGTCAAAATTATTTCTATACAGTATTTTTCTGGTGCTATTACTGCATCAGCAGCATTCGGAGGGCTTAGCACTGGTGTATTTGTAGAATCGTCCTCTAGCACTTTTTTTACTATTTGCACTCAGATGCAAGAGGATATATGGGGGTACGAACTAGATATCGATTCTGTTTTTTCTTCTAATCGTAACTTTGTTTGTGCCAATTTTAATAATACTGGAAGATTTGGAGCGCCAACCTCATTATATCGAGTGCCCTACCTTGAAGTAGGTGTTAGCAAGGTTAGGAGAGACAGTAAAGGATATTTACTTGTACTAAGTCAGACATTTTCATTGCAGAGTCATATAGTAGTGGCACAAACTATGAAAGCTGGTCAATTGGTATCTTATTTAATGTTATTTCCCGATACAGGAGACCTTACTTGTCTAAATCTTATTACATATGGATCCACTGTTTACATGATCTGTAGCAATTTAGATCATCCAGTTGTGGTCCAGTTCGATCGTTGCTCGCCATGTCCAGAGGGAACATGGTCATATGGTAGACTTGATGTATGTAGCAATTGTCCCGCTGGTACTTTTTCAAATAAAACAGGTCTTAGTGAACCCGGCCAATGCACTCCTTGCCCCTCAGGAACATTTAACATCGAATCCGGGAGTGTCAGTGTATTGTCTTGCACGCAGTGCCCATTGGGAACCTATAATCAAAACAATGGCTCCTCAAGTATAGACGAATGTATTGGGTGTCCAGTTGGACATTACAGTAATACAACAGGAGCCTCTAGTCAGTCGTATTGTCAGCTATGTCCTATTGGCACCTATCAACCAGCTCCTTATCGAGGCTATTGTTTATCTTGTCCTTTTAGAACCACATCAAACGACAAAAGAACCGAATGCCAAGCTTGTCCGTTTGGACAGTATCTAGCTCCAGATATGACGTGCAAAAGATGTAATAATAGTACATTCTGTCCAATGGGAAGTGTATCAAGCAATGTAGTCCTACCTTTTGAGTTTAAAAGGTCCTCTATCAGACCGTTAGAAATCCCTGGTGATGAGGAAACTACAAAACAAACGACGCGTAATATCTCAGATAGAGCAGAGATTTGGATCGCTGTTGGTTTTGGCCTACTTGCTCTAGGCCTGGCTTTATTATTTATCATAATGTGGTTATTTTTAGCTTATTACAAGGGTGGACGATTGAGAGACTCGCTAGTTAAAGTGGACTTTATGTTTGCTAGAAGACATCCAGTTGTGGATAGACAACCAGTAATGAGAAAAAGATCTATTATTGGTGCAACGCTGACCGTTCTTATCTTGATTATTATTACCACTGTTGCTTTGGTTATAGTTACTAGTTATATTTATGACAATACAATTTACAGTAGTATTCTGGAAATAAAAGATTCTGAAGGTCTTTATGGTGAATATCATACGTCAATTGATTTTTATACCTTTGATAACAAGCCCGATAACTGTGTGAGTAACTTCTCTGCAGTTACAAATGGATTCATATGTGATGACTCTAGCTTGAATGCGACATATGATGGTATTAGATGTCGTTTGAATTGGGCTTGTCTTGGTACTACTGTTGGCTATGAAAGTTTTGTCTTATTCTCTGTTGGAAATGTAAACAATACTAATATTGTTTCAGCAATATCATATAATGTATCCGCACCATACCTCGGATCAAGGTATTACCTAAAGAATGGATTCGCTTATCCTCCTTTAGGTAGCGCTTATAATGGTGGATCTCCAACATTAATTAACGTGGGAGTATTTTATACCATTTTTAAATTTTTTTCACAAGGGCCACGTCTATATTTTTTACCAAGCTTTTTATTAACAGAATCAAATCTAACTGGACTAACACTCAAACCTAACACACATGTTGATGGTTCATTTGTAAATTCTTCTCTTGTTTACACCCAAACCCAGAGGCCAGTTACAGCAAAAATAACATGGAGCATCAGCACTTCAATTATCAGGATAGAAAGGTTGCAAAAAACAGAGTTTTTTGTATTGATTGGATCTACAGCAGGTACCATAAGTACCATTGTAACTATAAGTAGTCTACTATTTCCACTACTAATAAGACTCATCAACTATGTAAGAGAGGAAAGAGAAAGGAGATCAAAGGCTAGAGTAGATCTAGAATTACAAAAAGTTATTGATGATTATTTACGGAAAGAGTTCATGACGCATGTCTCACCAGAAGATAAACATGCTTACAAAGTTAATTTAACAACAGACGATGATGACATGAGGCTGGACGTGACGAGAGATGAAGAGATGAGGGACACCGAGGATGGAGAGAGCTCTGCAAGAACTCTTCTGTAGATGATTTTCATAATAAAAATGTGTCAATTTACGCAATAATTGTTCATCAAAGTAGTCAGAACAAGTGCAGTGTTAAAAATTAATTTTAATTAAAACATACTCTGTGGACAAGTTGTTCTCCAACCTCATCATATTGGGATCGACGCATTGCCATTTTTTCGAAAGTACTCAAACTTGATAACATAGCAGCACCTATCCATGCTGAATATTTTCTTGAAACAGGAGCTTCGACGTGTACTGTGATGGTGCTTGATAGTTCAGAAATCTCATTTTGCAGTCTAGTATCTATACCGCTAAAGGCTGTGTTACCACCACCGCATATGATATTTTTATATAACCAAGGACGAAGTTCTTCATCTGATCTATTTATACACTGAGCCAATGATTCATGCACACCATCACTATTAAAACCAAACTCACGGGGATAAAATAACAACTCAGAAGGCTTGTACTTTTCCACGTCACCTATTGTAATCACCCTACCATCGGGTAATTCGAAGGTGTCCGTAGTTACGTCAGTGGAATCAAAAGCGCTTTGTTGACTTGCGACATTACAAAATTTTTCTTTTATTAGACGAACTTGATATCTCTCACTGTCGGTTGCGAACACTACTCCTCTTTCCTCTATCAATATCTTCATGAGGGCGTCATCAACGTCGGCTGCACCAATTTCTAATTTGTGGGTCAAGTTATTTATGGCATATCCCTCATAGATCACGCTGGCCAAAGTAACTCCATAACCACTCTCTAGTACAGCGGCGGTAAGTTTACCGGCTGACAGAGCAGTTAATACATCTTGTCTTGCCAAATAAAAATAAGGTACATCATATTGTTCAAACATTAGTTTGACCAACTTCTCTCTGTAGTTTTTTTGAGAGGAGGGACTCTCAGTCATAATAACCCCATAGTCGTCTGGCCTCACGACAAACTCGTCTTTATAAATGTGGTCAAGATATTTGTTCATTGTATCAAAGTTTATCCAATATCCTTTTTCCATCACATATTTATGAACACCACCCTTCTTTAGCGCTTCTCTTCCATATGCGTGTCCGTTCACGGCACTTTCGAAAGTCTTCAGCGGTAATTGCTCACTGTTTATGCCTATCTTGGTGAATCCAGAGCCTACATCAATGACTGCAACTTGATCCATTTTTTGATTTCTATCTTGGTAACTCAAATTTAATTATAAACTGCCAATGTATTCACCTTGTTTGTACATCTGGCAGTTACAATGAATAGGTCGATCTTGTGACATAAAGTTGTCAAAATCTCTTCGACTCATCAATCACACACTTGATTTGATAGAAGAAACTTAAAGGGAGATGGTGGAAGTTATTGTGCCGAGATGACAAAAAATCGTCTAGCGCTTAAACTTTTTAAACCACCAACACACCAAACAAAAACTCTTACCGATATATAAGGCAGTTCCAATAAACCTCGTTGTCCAGATGGCCCACAAGTCATCTGGACTAACTTTAAAAAAAAAAGAAACAATCAATGAAGAAATTAAAAAATGTTGTCGCAATCATAAACAAATTGTTACTATTTAATATTATAGCATGATTTATGTTTGTAAGCCTTACATTATTGCGCAGTCCAATACAATGATCCGCATACTACGTGACTTGACCATAAAACTATAGTATGTTTAACTGGAAAATTTAACTGTGAAACAAGAAGCATGTCCATCGAATTCGAATTGTTGCTACTACAATTTTCTTGATGAATCCCACGCTTTCACGATTTTAGTCCCTGGTTTGTGTGCAATTTCCTCATACTCCTCATTATCATACATATCATAGTATCTTTCAGAGCTGGTGGAGCTTCGTTTTTTATCACCACTACCAATAAAGTCCTCTACGCCATCCTCATCATAATTGTCCGAATGTTTGTTGAGTGCGTTGTTCGTGTTTAGCTTATCGCTGTGGCGTGATAAAATGTTATACGTAAGCAGACTATAGGTCGGAGTGGTTGGACTTGTATTTTTTACTGATGTTTTAGGTGTTGGGGGTGATGGCGAAATTTTAGATTCAAACATAAATTTCCGCGAAGGATCCACAGGAGAGAAAATGGAGTGACTTTTTTTATGGCCTGATCTAGTAATAGAAGAATGTCTTTCTATAGGGGACTCTGGGGTCAAAGGGGTCACAGAGCTGGAACTATACTTCCGTGACCAAGCTCTGCTAGTGCTTGGTGCAGAAGACGATAAATGTTTTGTTGAGTGAGTTGATGGTTTTGTTGCTGCTGACTTTGGTCTTTTTTTTTCTGTCGTTGTTGAGTCCCTAAACAAGGAATCTACTCTTGCTGTTAATGGAGAGCTACTCTCCGAATAGCACCTGCTTCTCTGTTTCTCCTGTTTTGTTTTGAGTTGTGAATTCAAACTATTAATTGTATCTATATATCTGCTCACATGTACGTCGAGGAAATCCTCTGTACAATGAAGCCTATCTATCACGTTCGAATCCTGGTCTATAACACTGTACTGAAATGGCAAGCGAAAAGAGGATTCAAATCTTCTCTTCAACGCACTCTTTTTGCTGCTGGGTTGCATAACATCAATAATTATCCTTGTTTCTGTTATCAATATCCCAAACCATTACCAGCTATTTTTAACGTAAACCAAATTTTGATAAATAATCCTCGAGAGGGTTAAGTAAAAATCGATCCATTTGGTAGTCGATAACAAGCCGAGGTGTAGAAAAAAAAGAAGACGGATAGAATCAACAATAAACATTTATAATCATCTCACTTCAACTTCTCCAACAATCCAATAATGGTTTGTTTGGTTTGGTTGTTGGTGGTCTTGCCCTTGATGTACCTGAGCAAATCAGCATCTTCTTGAGCATAGGCAGTTTCGATAGCCTCCTTGTACCTCTGAAGTTCCACATACAATTCAACCTTCTCGTTCACATCCGTCACTCTCATAATGTACTTGAGGGCCTCCACATTATTACCTCTAGCTATGCAAGCCTCTACAAATGGACGATATCCGATGGGACTCTTTTTGGCGGCAAACTTTTCCAACTTGCCCCATGCATCCAATTTGGCCAACGCGGCAACTTTGATCCAATAGTAACGCTTGTCGCTAACTTTAAAATCACTCTTCAACTTGGCCTCGTTCTTATCTCCAATCAAGATGCAATTGTAAATGGTGTCGCTCAAACTTAGACCAGCGAATAACCTTTTACCGAGCTGCTTGTCCAACTCGTTCTGAATGTTCAACAACTTGATTTGATCCTCGCAGGCACGAGAGTCTACCGTGTACTCCTTCTTCTTGTTGTAGCTCTCCTTTGCGATGGTCAACAGCTTGATTTGCTCGTTGAGCGGCACTTCCATGGACAAGCTCTCGAACACGCTCATGGCTGCTGCCTCGTGAGGCATCTCGCTGGCATTGTAGAATAGCTTGAGATAGTTCAAATCGTTCTCTTTACAATAAGTGAGGAGTAGATTACGAGCCACTGCAAATTCCTTCTCGTTCACAATGCTAAAGAATCGACTAGGATCGCTGGCCAACTTCTTCTTCATATTTAACAGCACCAAGTACACCAAATCAGTCTCGCCGCTCTTTACCGCTTGGGACAGTGCCTTTTTGCTCTCTCCCATGTTCAACAATAGGGGCACTTGTTCTGCAGCTCTTTCTTCTCTCTCCAACAGCTTGATGGCCAAGCTCTTCTTTCCCACTCGATGTGCCATGCTGGCCACCGATGCATAGCTGACGCCCTCTACTTTTTTTAACTTGTCGGTGATTAGATCCAACAAGTGACCGTCCTCTCCTTCTTCGCACACTTTTGCCCTTGCCCAGTGCACCAACACGCTAGCCGGTTTGATTCTCAAATAATCACACAGACGATAGGCGAGGTAATGCAATTGTCTGTTCACTAGTCGATCGATCAGTACTTTTGGAGTCAATCTCTGATACTGAGCGAACGTGATTGGTATTTCGTATTCTCTTACTGCGTTCATGACGCGAACGGTTTGACACGTGGATACGAACTCCGAGTGATCAAAATCTTCGCAGAATGATTTTCCGTAGGATGCTGCTTTTAAAAGTTTGCGCTGTAGAGAGTGATCGAATTCGTGTGCGGCGGCCTCCAAACATGATTTGACGGCACCCGATAGTTGCATGCGAATGGATCTAATGTTTTTGATGCTCGATGCATTCTTCTTTTCAAACTCTGTATAAGCGTCATAAAGTACAGCCGATGGCGTCAAACTTCCAATCCTAAAAATGTCGAAAGAAGGGTCGGGAACTCTTTGTAAGAATTCGCAACCGTCGTTTGTGATGATCCTGACTCCGTCAATTTCCGTTACCATGAATATGGGACCTTCGTATGCGAATTTTTGATGGTCTCCGTTGGGTCCAATCATGAGGAGAAGTGATGTTCCTTCCCTATTGATTTGTTCTGGTTCCCAATACAAACAAACGCTATCTTCTCCGCACCATGCGACTTGGTGTGGAGGAGCTGCTGACTTGGTGTTGAATTCTGCGTGGTTCTCCGTAAAGTCTGATTTGACGACCCACAGGGCTCCATCCTCCGTGAAGGTGGCGAGGGCGTCTCCGGATGGACTTGCGTTGATTTTGGCAAAGGGTCCATTGTTCAATTTCATGTCTGTACATCTTTCGGAATTGACCAAATAAATTGTGTTGCATTGAGGGAGGCCTAAAATGATTTCGATTTGATTGGTAGTTGACTGTTCAGGTGGGATCACACACATTGCGATTTCCTACATGGTTAAAACTGCTCGAGACGTTATAATAATTTACCTTTTCATCGTCGTACTCGCCAACCACTGGTACCATGCTTAATTTTTCACAATATGGTGCATCTAGATCACTAACAACGAACACGTGAAAGTCTTTTGTAAGGATGGCCACACCGTTTCCCCAAGTTGTCACTTTTAGAATTTCTTTCTCCTTCACTTCCGGTACAAACGAGAACTGGAATAACGTCTTTCCAAATAAATCGTACAAAAAGACTTGACCGTCGTCAGAAACGCAAATCAAAGCTTCTTCATCAGAGAACCCGATGTGAATCAAACTCCCCCTGCTGCTGAGCAACCACTTCAAATTAATAATTTAAAATTAACAAGTTTTGTATACCTCAAATTTTGAGAGTAACTTTCCGGCGCATGTATAAATATAAATGTATTGTTTTCCATCGCTGTTTTTTACTCGTAGCATTTTTCTGGGGTCTCTTGTGATTGCTTATAATGTTATAGTAGGTACGAATTCATTTTTACCGATGGGGCCTCCGTAGGTTGCAGCACAAACAAGGCAATCAGATAGGTTCACATTTTCTGACGTCCATTCCATCGCGTATATTTCCTTCTTACGGTAGTAGACAGGTTTGCCCTTCTTGCCCTTACCAAGCTGGACCCACTCTGCTGAGACTGACA
>JAOPGA020000131.1:0-26065 GCA_026419775.2 Acrasis kona
CCCGCTCATCAAGTCACTAAACACGGTGATGACTTCCCTCGTGAGCTCTATTAAGATCTTTTCGTAAACAGTTTCCTTACGCAACTGTTCGTCGCTCATCACTCTAGCTGCTCTCTCTGGCGCCAACAATTGACACCACTGAGCATCCAATCTCTTATAGAGATTGGCAGAGTAAGGAACCAACACGTTGGACAACAAGGAATCATACAAACCCTCAGGACAATACAATATAAAAGAGCTAACAAAGCTCAACAATGCTTTCGTATCTTTATTATCCATATCGTCCAGGTGACTAAATACAGAGTTGCCCAACAAGTTAAACATTTGTGGATTGCTCCAAAACTGAGCACCCTTATCACATAACTGACATGCAAATCCCATCAAAGAGTAAGCATGAGTCCTTATGCTCCTAATTGCTCTGTGAATATGATACACCCTTAGTTGAGTATCGCTCAACGCGCTCGCATTAAAACAATTATTGCCCAACAACCTTTCTTCTTCATCGATGCCCACATAAAACAAGTGCTCTCTGTTCTTTTCATCGATTAATTGTTGAGTTTGAGGTGCATACAACAAATGCAAAGTTCTAATCAAGTTCATCACGTTAGGAACCATTTCCAACAAGTACTCGGCCAACAACAGTTGAATTTGAGAGTCGCCGCTACTAACGACCAATCTCTTGGTCACATGAACGAACAACATCATGATGTGAACCATTTTTTGTTTGACTGCCACCAACGCAGCTTGTTGTTGAGGATTGCTCTCTGGTATAATCTCCAACAACTTTAGTAACAACCCAGGATCACCTACAATCTGCGTAATGTCATTACCCACCCATTCTTGTTTATGAGAAGAAAGTAAATACGCCAAAAAGGAATTACGTTCCTTTGCATTCGGTATTTCCTTACTAATCAACACAAAAGCTTCGCACATTAAAATAAACTCTTGGCTCGATAGTTCTCCCTCCTTGAACAACTTTTCGCTGCTATCCACCAAATATTTTAGATTAGGAAGCAAGTGATTCGAATGCGTCTTGCACAAGTGTATGAATGCATGAAAACACTTTTTGCGAGCACTTTGCGTGTCTTCGCACAGGGCATTTACGGGAGCGTTTGCTTCTCGAGGTAATCTAAATCTCATCTCGGCGAATAGTTTCTGCAGGACGGCGTCGAGCGCGTCCTTGTTGTTGTTATAGACCGGATCGAGCACTTCCAAACAAACTACCCATCGACTATGAATCAACGGATCGGTGCTCGAGAACCGCAACAGTTTTTGTAAGAGCTGGGTCAATGCCGATAATGCATTTTCGCTTGGTTTCTTGACGGTCGATAATATCCATTCGAATAGAGTGCTGGCTGTTTCCCATGCCAAATACGTTTGCGACTGAACGGTTGCGATTTGTAATTTTTGATTCTTGATGGAATCGGAATCGGCATTGTTCTTGTCGATTACGGCCATGATGGCCTGGTATGCAAATTCTAGAGCCAGCATCGGTCGGAGCAAAGTGATGGTCTGGACCAACACCGTGATGCATCCTCTCAACGTGCCGAAATGTTGACTGTAGTCGTCTTTGGTGTCGAAATCGACCTGCGAGAATTGGTTGGTCGGGTTGTTGGACATTTCTATCGAATGATTACATGGAATGAAAATGAAACTCACGTTGATTTTCTGGATTGCCCAATTCCTTAATCATCTTGTTGCTGCATACGTCCAGTAACACCTTGTAGTATTTCTCGAAGAAATCTTGATTGATGAACACGGGTTTCACATCCTTGGTGTCCCTGAATATAACGTTCCATGCCATGAATGTGTTTTGGGCCATGGTAAGCGATGGATGTTGAGAGAATAAAAGTAGTAGCGTCAAGTACTTCTCTGCATGTTCCGAATCATTTTTGGTCAACCTCACGAAGCTCAACATTCCAAAGTTGGTCACCACTTCGCACAACTACAAAAGATTAAATGAAATGGATGGAAAAATGTACCTTCTTGTGAAAATCATATTCGTCGAGGAGGACGTCTTGATCTAGCGGTTTGGAAAGGATTTGGTAACAATTGGCGCCGAATACGTCGATAAAGTGTTTGACGCTTTGCATGGATATGGTGGTCGATTTCCATTTTTGTTCGGTCAGCAACAGCAAGCACTCTACGGCTTCCATCCTTAATGGTTCTTCGTGGATCAACACGCTCCAAATATCGACGAATTCGTACTGTTTGTTTTGATTAATATACACACGTCACATGGTGTCATTTTCACATACCTGGAAAATGAACTTTGTGGACAACCAATTGTTGTTTAGAGCGACTCCAGTCTCTAATAGTACAATTAGTAACCTTTCGAACAAGAGGCGCTTGGGATCTCCTTGGGGCGCTTGTTTGTATGCCTTGTAGCAATTATCATATAATTTGAACAAGAATGGAAACAGTTTGGTGATAATGTCCTGAAGGCTCTTGATGATTTCGTTTCTTCTCTCTGCAGAAATGTTTGCAGTATATTCGTTGGATGTGTCTTGTAACTACATAGAGTGAGAAGATTTTTAGAGAATGACATACCAAACTTCTGATTGTCATGATTGATATTTCCATCTGGACTTCACCAAAGTTTGATAATTGCATCACGTTCTCCAAAAGATTTGGTTGGTTGTCGGGCCAAACCCTCTCGATTACTCCGGCCAGCAGAGACGATACTTTTTCACGAATGAAGACAACTTCTTCAAAGAATGGTTTTACGCCCTCGTTAGCATAATTTAGTAGCATTTGAGATATTTCGTTAAGTATGGCGACATCTGTTTTGGCATTCGTACTATTGATCATGAATTCCAACAAGTGTAGACCAAAATGTCTGATGATTTCCTCGTTTTTTTTATCAATCAGAGAGAGAGCGTATGGACCGAGTGTATTGATGGGACTTTTTGTTTTAAATTCTTCTACATACTGTTTTTTTTTTCACAAATGTTATTCGTCGTGTTCTTACATTTTGGGCTGCAATGCGTTGTTCTGGTGATGAACCCAGGAGGTGAATTACGTGAAGTGCATCAACAATGTTCTTGTACACTATTGGATCCATATTTCTTGAATTTTAACAACTTCAAAAAAGTTCGTGAATATTTATCAACCGTGAGAAATGAGGTTCATGAATAATTATGAGTCTTATACTAATCATGAGCGAGACCTGGAACTGATGCAATGCTCGTAATTGTGTAAACAAGAAAGTAATCGGATGAAATAGAAGTCGCAAATGAAATGGATGGTTCATGATGATTCTCACCAATCAATTTATGACGTCTTTGCACCTAATTCAAAAAATCAGATTAATTGGACATTGTTGCTGATTTACGGTCGAAAATGAGAGTTGAACAAAGTGAGGTTATGATAGATTATTAGCAAATGTTATCACTTGTTCGGAATCACTCAGGGCTTAGAAGTGAGGACAAAATATCGTCATAATTCGTTAAAAAAAATTCCCAACATTGAACCTTTTCTGTGATATGGGGCGCCTTGTAACGTCCTATTGGAACCAACTAATGGCCTGTCTAAGTCGCATCTCCAATATCGAAGCTGGCAGTTTTCTCTTTAAAAACTTCTTCAATGGCCCTATAAAATCCAATAACGCCACTATATCATTAAAAAAGAACCCCAGCATCGAGGATGCCTTTGGAATATACAAGGAGTTTAATTGAAAAGAGCGAACAAAACCAAATTGGTTATCAATTCGCAAAAGTAATTGGGACAACACAACCAGACTTTCGCAACAACGGAAGGGTTGCACTCGAGGACGAACAAATTAATCAACTCGTGTGAAACAGAGTAAAAAGGTTTTCTCCCGACCACTTCAAAGAATTTCGCAACCAGGCATGCCGACGATAAATCATCTTATCAGGTCTTTACCCCTTATACGCTTCTACAAATATGAAGCTGCCCAAATGTTTATGCCCCACGCCGACCCTGCAAAGACCACAATAAAAAAACAATATCAACAAAAAGTTCAATAAAGTAGTAAAATTACTTCGATACCGGGAATCGAACCCGGGCCTGAAGAGTGAGAGTCTTCCATCCTGTATGGAATTTTGCAAAAACGTTGTAAAACCACTGGACGATATCGAACTATATTTTCCTTCTATTGCTGTCAGTATATAGAATACAGGTTATTAATAAAGTTCGTGACAGCAATTGCAAGAAATGTAGCGCTAGATCTCTACCAGAGCATGTTGATTAAGTTTTAGAAAATGAACTGGACAGTGGAGAGAGGAAAATGAAGAGGAGGCCAGGGATCCAAAAGTTACTCCGAAACAAATACTTTTGAACATGCAATTCCAAAAAGAACTTGGGTCAACAGCTAAAGACTTCAATGAAGTGACGAATACTTACAAATTTCCATTGCATGAGTGGATCCCAGACTTTGCCAATAGCAAGAATTATTCACAGAAAAAGACAGCTATTTGGGAGTATCGTAAGACATTGTTGAATGGTACCATCTCTCTGTAAATAACATTAATGACATGCAGGAAGTCATGCACGTCTGAACATGTACAATATGTAAAAAAACACTCCAATAATGACAATATTGTTTGTGAGTCCTTTCCAAAAAGTTTTCTCTTTTATTCAAAAACACGAAGTCCAAGTTCCGCAACCTAGACTTATTATTCCTCAAAATTCTAAAAAAAATTAATGGGATCCTTTTCTACTTGAAAATCTCACATTTCATGAAAAGCCAAAAATTGTAAACGGAAATAAAGTTGAAATGTCAATTAGACATGTAATATAAATCACGTAACAAGACATTCTGGCAAACCTATCCCAAAAGACAGTACGAAAACAAAGTATTAAGATTTGATGTAATGTATTCAAAGCAACAATAATAAAATATTTATTAATAATGCTCTTTTCGGTGTTGACTCATCCTTCTATTCTGAGTTGAGCGAATGATATATCGCTACTAGTGTAATGCAGTCGTAACCAATGTAAAGTTTAATAATTCCTACATTTCTGTTTCATCAATGTTCTTATACTTGCCACACATTATATTTAAAAACTCATTTGTTGTCCTGAATCTTTTATGTGCGTCAGACATTAAAAATTCAAGTTCAGAAAATACATAATGAAAATCTTGTTCATTGCAAGAAGCCTCCTGATTTGTTAGTTGTTCAGAAAGTTTCACTTTTAGGGCATTTGTAATGTTCATATCCTTTTCTATGATATATTGTTGATGTACTGACATGATGCTACAATGTCTTTTATTCATATCTATTTTGGAACAAGCTTTTTTAAGGTCAACCCACATATCATAATTCTCTCTTGAGTATCAGGAACAGTCCACTGAGCAGACAATGCCTTACATGATCTCAACCTGAGTTGAATTTGAGCGCAAAGCGAAATGGCCTCAATATTTGTTGGATCAATGTTCAAAATCTGAGACAATATCTCAGCAGCATTAACATAGTCACGGACATATAAATATTCCATTACTTCTGATAGTAAGTGTCTGGATTCTGTTCGTTCTGACTCTTCAATGACTTCATAGGCTCTCACATGTTTCTGTGCGGACATGACTGGAAGTGATCCCATAAACAACAAATACTTTCGGTGGCTCTTTTTCATAATATCGTGCACACTTTGCGACAATAAAACTCTCTTACCATACTTTCTACAAAAATAAGACAGAGACTCAATAACATTCAGTCCAGATGTTATAATTGACTGAAGACTAGTATCATAGTCAGAAACCAGGCTGAGCAGTGCGGAATCAACATGATGAATACTAACACGAATGGTTACATCATTATTGCTTTGGATTGATTTCATAGCCTCAGCGGCACCAAGAGCTCCATGCACATTGGTAAAGAACAATAAAAAACCATTATTATAACACTGATGGACGTATCCTTGAGTGTTGTTTGTAATCTCTTTAATATTTATATAAAATTTACTCATCATATCACTCACCATGGTCTTATCTACATTGGTCAAACCCTCTAATTCAACATAGCTCAACACTAGACTAGTATTAGTACCTCTCTTCCGTATAATTTTCAGAAACTTTTTAGGTTCAAATTTTGACAAGTAGGCAATCTTTTTTTCAGTTAACTGTCTTGCCTTCAACACTTTGTAGACTCTACTTGCGATACACAGTATAATACACAAGACAATGCAAACAATCCAAACAAACATCATGGATATGACACCGGCGTACTTGGCACTACCATTATAATTTCTAATAAAATTATCATTGGGAACAAAGGAACAAGTCCAAAACAAATTGCCATATTGAACAATTCGAACATACTTATCAGAGTTTGCATTATATTCAATCCTCTTCATCTCCCTCAAATCAAATACCTTTGAACTATACATGGCGCTAACAATAGAGTTATTAGAAGCCCCCTCATACACATTCAAAGAATAAGAACCAGAGCTACTATTATATCTATTTAGAGAAGACATTGATATTTCGATAAGTTTTTGGTTATTGACTTCTGCAAAAGTCAACCCATACAAAATACTTTTATTATAACTATCGTAAGCAGATACATAAACAACACTTGTAGGGGGTCCCTGTTCGTTCAAAAACGAGGATATGGCTTGATTATCTCGAGCGTCAATCGCTCTCAATATCAAATCGGCTCTCTTTGGATTTGAAAAGTGGTTCCAACCCAAATCACCATCTCTTCCAGAATAAAACTCGGAAGCCACCAAAGTAACAGGTAGACAATATGTTCCGTTGCAGCTATCAGGAGGACTATTTTTGGGACTGTCGGATCTATAAGAGAAGTTTGCGTAGCCAATAGGATCTTTTTTCATCAAGTAATTTGGAAATGTAGAAATTTGTGATTTTAAAACATTAGATATAAAGTACAAATTATCAATGAAATCATTTCTGTTGTTCTCATTGTGGATAAAATCTTCAAATTCATTTAATGCAAGACCTTGTTCACCTTTAGTAATTGTGACCAGTGAAGTAGTGAAAACAATCGCTGATTTGACTTGTAGTATGGCTAACTGCAGACTGTTGGAATCTACTGCCACTAAATCGGTAAAGTCGTTTATTAATGACTTTTCTTCGTTCATTCTTAAAGGAAAGTATATGCCTATAGAAACTCCAACCACGACTAATGTCACTAAAATAATCAATAGACATGGTATGATGTCGAGTGCATTTGGTTTTAACACGGAGGTTATTGATAAAGACGAGTCTATACTAGATTCATCTGGTTCAAAAATGGTGCTTTTGTACTCGCCATCGAACGAAGTGATGTCCAAGTTCTCCTGCAGTTGAACCTCTTCCTCATCCGTTAGCGTCATTTTTCCACTCGAGATGTCAGATATCAAGTGTTACAAAATATAGACATGACAATTATATTGTACTTTTTTGGTGATTTTTAAAGTTGTAATACTGCAAGTAAATTGGTGGTAATTTTATTCCCAAAATCTCAGAACTGCGATTCAAATTACTAAATGAATTTGCTCGCTAATCGTCTTATATCCAATGTCCAAGCTTGCAATGCCTTTATAATTTTTCTCTGCGACGGTGGCAGCTACCATTGTACTGTGTACGAAATTTGTTTTAAAGTTGACCCGTTGACCTAAAAGAAAACCACCAGAATTACAAACATGCCTAGTTGTCCTTAACACAAATGGTCAAACAAACATATTATCTAGATATTATCTAGATTAAACATGTGTTATTCAAAAAATAAATAGATTTAGCTTGATGTTTGACAGACAACTAGTTTATTGAGATGTACAATCTATTGGATAAGCATGGAAAGCCGAACCATTCGTCAATGGGCTTATATACTATTTGTGGTGCGATATGCTGCTTTGTGTTATTATGCATCATTGTGGGAGGAGGTAAAACTCTTTTTGAGATTAATGCTAACAAACGACAGTATTATCATTGATAATTATTTTTAATCAAACATCTCCATTCAAACGATGTGTTGTAATGAATCAATTTAGCTTTAATCAGAGCATTGTCTTCAAATCATATGATAGTGGAGCAACATTTTACGTGGAAGACATAAATAGAACTAGAGTTGCTAGAGTAGTTTCTAGAGGATTTACTATACCTCAAAAAATAGATCTTGTAGATTCTTTGGATCAACTTTCTGCAATTGGTTCAAATGTATTTCAATCGTGAGATTAAAACAAAACGATTACTAAACCAGCAGAATTGGCGGTAACACAATTATATATGATTGTCAAAGTGCCATCATAGGATACATTAGAAGAGAACCGACTTTTATGCACTCTAGATTTACATTGTTGGATTCCTCAAAAAAGGAAGTAGCAACAGTTCAAGTAAGTACATACTTTTTTTTTCTGATGATGACCCATCAGCAAGGTAGAATGATACCACCTACTTTTTATGTGGTGCCGATCAATGTGAACTCCTATACAACAACCTTTAATGCATATTTTGAAAGGGATCCTTCTACTTTATACATTGAGTGGAAGTTAACAACATTCGAAAGGAATCCAAAACCTTACGATCAGAGAATGTTGTATTTTATTCCAATAATCTGTTCTGCTCAGGGAATAGACAAGACAAACCAACGACAGTGATATAAATTTTGTATTGAAAATCCTTGTTCAATTCTATTTTTAAGATTGTTTTACAACAAACCAACACACAGACACCTCTCAAGTCAGGTCAATTTAACACGACATGAACAAAAACTACATTTTTAAAAATTTACACAATTGTTTTGGAACACTTCTCAAGGCATCTTCAACACAACTCTCAACGTCGGTATAGTCATTCAACCTAACAAAAGTAACAACATCTCTATTAGCTCTTAGTCCTCTGAATATCAGATCGCATGTAGTGGCAATGGGACCTAATTTGTATGGAATGGTTTTCTTCTTGCTTTCAAAGTCTCTCATGGGCACTCCAATTTCCATCACTCCACCAATCTCCGTAACGTTTGTGTTCATGTTTATCGACGATAATGTTCTGAAAGGTGAAAAATTTCCTATTCCGAAAATGATTATGCTCATGGGTGACTTGTGCGAAGCTTCCACGAACTTGAAAATTGTTTCTCTAATGTTGATGTGATCGTTTGGGGTGATGATGATCAAAACTTGATAATGTGTAATGGTCAACCTGTTGTTTGTATTGTCTGCGCTCAATTTACGTCTTGCTGTATAGTTTGATTCTATGTGATCTATTAAAAGTTAGTGTGAACGCAAAAATGTACCGACCTGATATGATGTGATAAAAATCATTAGGTGCGAAAGGGATGGGTATGTGTGGTTTGGAATCATCAATTCTTTCGTCCAATAATGTCGATGTTCTTTCTCCTCGAAGCGATTCTGCACTGGTGTATTTTGAGCTCTTCTTGACTTCTGCGACAATGTTAAAAAGAATGAAAGAGATGAAATACTTGTCATGTTATTTTCAGAAAAGTCAACATCTTTAATAGCGTCGCGATAGGCGGATAAAATGTTTGATCTACTGACACTTTGTTTTGATAAAGTACTACTTGGCTCTTGCACGTCGTTTCCATACCCAATTAATTGAAATTCTGTTCGCTGGCTGTTGTATTGGTCAATCCTATCCGATACTATGCTCATGATTTGTTCGTATAAATTATTCGTATTGGGTATTATTTGATGCAGGCATGTTTTGTTAAATTTTTCACTTTAAAGTTAAAACGTTTAAATTGTTCAAGAACCACTCACTTGTTGTAATTGGTAAGATCAACCGCAAATGAACAGTTGAACAGAAGGCCGCTTTTAATGTAGTCCGTAAATGATTTTTCGTTTATTTTCGTTGTAGTGGAGATACTTCTGTACTCTGATTTGATTTCCAACTGACAGGTCACGAGGTCGCTAATAATGATTAGATTTTGTTTCGTCATGTAAACTTACTCTGATGAGACTTCAACTATTCTTGGTTGATAGAATGAAAGTAACTGATCCGTTACATATTCGCCGATTAGTACTTTTTTATCCTCTTCCAAATAGTACACTTCAAACCTAAAAGTGTTTGACTCAACCAGTGGAATGATTGTAAAAGGTGAAAATGTTCTTGAACTTGAGGTCTCAGTGACGTATAAGGGCAAGTACGAAAATACTCTTGTATATTCTGGTGCTAAAAAGATAACGCAAGAACACAATTGTAAGCACTTACACATTTCGTCCGAAAACTCATCAAGTTCACACATGTCCCCAAGTGGTACCTTGAGGTGACTTACAGGATGAAGTGAGTGGGCAGCACATAAATCATTTTGTAATGTTTTGTCTTCTCTATCCGCTTTTTTCATTTTATTACCCGGTATCTTTTGATAGACCACAACTTGAACGTTGTCATGCTTTTTGCTCAAATCGCACACTTTAATCCTCAAATCAACGACCGTGGTGAAGCTTTGTACAGGATTTAAACTAAGCCTAGATTCTCTTAGCACGCGTAGCAGATCATCTTTATTTGGATTATTGTTGCTTATTGTAACACTAACTTCTCCGACCTTTTGCCTGAGTTTTAATAAATCCTTCTGAAAGTATTTTGATGAAACGGCCTCTCCTAATAAAAAGTCCTAATTGTCAATTAATGTTAATTGAGGATACTTACAGAATGACCTATTATTGTTCTCTCCTCCGCATGAAGTACAACAAGCATGATTCTTGTACATCTTTCAAATCGAAATTCGGCTCTAGAAGTTGTTATTCGAAAAAAATATAAATGTAGAATTTCTACCTGACTGGGTTCATGAAATGTATTACTGAATCGAGGCTGATGTTAATGTCCTCGGTAGTTCCCAATAGCACCCACTTTACATCAACCCTGACAAGAACAGAAATATGCACAGGAATACTTTTATCTTTCATCCTTGATCGTTAGTTAAATGGCTACAATTTAAAATACTTTTGTAGTGTAAAGAATAAATTAATGTAAGGATCCACATGCATGAAAGTGGACGACCTTTGAATTTGATTCTTGTAAATAGATTCATATTTGACAATCTTCTCTAGGTTGTTGTACACGTCGCTGATAAAATCAACAGACTCGGGTACATTCGATACATGCAGCGAATGCTTTGTTGGTGTACTTTGATGACTAATGAATGCTCTCCTTCTTCGTCTATTCGGACTTGTAGCGGTCTTTGGCAGAGCCCACGGCGTTTCTTCTTTTTCTTTTCGACACAAACCATCCACCATCCTCCTGCATTTCAGTTTTGACGTTGACAGCAAATAATATCTGAGAATTTTATTAATAATCGGAGAAAACTGACAGTTATGTTACATGATTGTAAGTGAAACACCGCTAACTTGAGTAGATCATCTAACTTATTTTTGTGGTTCTTCTGTGGTATATTGCACATATTTTGTAAAGGTGTTGCAATTACACAACCAGAAATCTAATCTTCATACCAGTAACATCACATGACGGAGGTAAAAGTTCATAAAAGTGAGAGCGTCATATTCATTGAACCACCATTACGATTGTTAACAAGGTTCCATCAAAATTGCTCGTCAAAGCGCTATTAAAAATATGGCCGTGTAAACAATCACGTTAGAAATACGCACTTAAACTAAACGCGCCCATCCGTAGCGCTAAAATATGGTCGTATGTACTACGTAATTTACGACAAAGACATGAAGACCCAAGAAGAAACATACGAACTGTTCATCATACCATTTTTAGACCTGGTGGGTGGTCAGATCTAGTATGTTATGACACGACACAGGAAACACCTAATCTACAAATTCTTTAAGAGCGAAGGGCACACCTGACACATTTCGACACATTGACACCCGACATATTGACACATTGATATATATATAGACACAAACACACAGGAACAACAAAGAAGATCGTAGGCGGCGATAACAAAAATGACCACGAAAACCATAGAGACCACGAAGACTCAAGTAACCGAGTCAGTCCCGCACGAAAAAGGAGGAGGGCAACGTGTGGTATCCGACCCAGGATCTTCCGAGCCCTAAACCAACCGTCCATGGGATGTTTACACTCTCAAATTTTTTGAAACCTGTAACTCAATAAAATTATAATACTTTTATTATTGTTTTATTCACCAGATTACAACCTGTTACACAAGTTGATTCCTTCTACCAGTACCAGGACGCGATAGGATTGGGGTTAGGTTTTTTTCGCCTTTAACATCAGGCACATGGTTGTTTGGTTTGAAATCTTGCTCAAGTTTCTTTGAATTATTTAATGGCGATAGTCGAGGTGTTAGTGGTCTCTTAGTAGTTACATGTATGTACTCTGTTGTCGGTTCATTTGAACTCTCTGAAGACTGGTTATGCATTCTGGTCTTGATGAGATCAATGGCAACTTCCTGGCTGACAAGCTCTTCGATAATGTTGACCTCACCCTTCAGTTCCATCATTTTCAACTTCAGACTTTTTTCAATGGTGTACTTTTCTTCAAGTAATGTTCATACTCTGATGCAATTCATTAAATATTTGACATTGATCAACGAAGATTGTATTTAGCTCGCTATAGACAAGTTTAACGACAGCTTCGATTGTCAAAGTTCGAATTCCATAGTATGCGTTGCATATATCAGTAGCAGCTCGGTGCACTGCAATATGTGATTGAGATAATGCTTTGAGATATTCTGCATCTATGAAATCGCTCTCAATAGACTGCTTGTAGAGCTCTGGTACGAAGACAGGCACATCCATGGATTTAAATAGTACTGAAAAATAATTCGCAACCACAACATTTCCATTTTGAAGTCGAGATTTAGTACCTATTAATATTTCAATAACACTCTCCCCAAACGCTTTATCAATATATTGTGGTATTACGTCTTTGATTATTTGAACAATCCATTTTGATAGCTGCATCAGTATTTCATTTACCAAAGTCTCAGATCTCTCCCTTAGTTTATTGATAGGACTTTTTAGCCACTTTTTAAAAATTTGATGGAGGTTCAAACTGTTACCACCCACAGGACCTGTTACGATTCTGTTAGAATCTTTATATTCTTGTCTCAATGCATTCAAGAATGCGGTAAGTGTCGCATTGTCAAATAAATTATATTTAGATACTTCATTAGTATACGGTTGTATGAACGTGCTGTGCATGGATGATACATTAGGAGATTTCATATTCATTGAACCACCATTTGGATTGAAACAACAAGATATTGCAGTTGCTATTTCATTGCATGTGACGATGACATGAGAATTTTGGAGTTTCTCAATTCCAGATAGTTGTTCTTTCTTGAGGTATAATTCTGCCTTGAGGTCCCTAAAGATGTTGGAATTGTAGAACAAATTCAAAATAGTAGAGCTAAGGCAATCAATCAATCGTGTACGTAGCTTATCGATGCCTACAAACCTCTTCAAATCACTTGAATGAAGTTCCACACTATTAAACAAGTCTTTTTCATTTTGATCTAATTTCAAATGATCACAACTGCTCCCGTCCTCTGGTAGAAGCATTTTTTTATCAAATGATGAAAGCGCGTACCAATCATTGGCCACAGTCCAATTATTAGTGCGGTTTACATTTGCTTCCAGCATATCATCGACTACTTGAATATTATCAGTGGAGGTATTTGTCAGAACTCCAATAATGTTGAGATTTTTGTATTTTTTAAGAAGGTCACGATCCTCGATTATGTTATAACGGTCTATCTTTGCGGTTCTCACCCATAGTACCACTTTTGGGTTATCGTTTTGTAAATAATGCTCTACCAGGTCTTTGATTTGCGTATATATTTGTTGCTTTGTTAAAGGTTAGAAATACGCATGAAGTGTTTCACATACCTTTGTGTCGGCGACCAAACCAGGTAAATCTGTAAGACTTAGTGCTGTTAGTGTTCTTGATGTTGAAATTATAATGCAAATCGGATTTTTACTAATCTCTTGACCCTTTTCCGCCTCCATGAATTTACCGTCTTAATGTACTTGTCGACTGTATCAGCCATTTGTTCCACTTCTGTGTATGTATTGTTGATTTGTTCTGGATAGTCGTCGCTCCCTTTAACAAACAGCTGCAACTGAAAGTCCGGTAAATCGGATGGTAGGATACTAATTTGCAGTGGACATCTTGTGCAAGTTCCACTCCCAACAGGCACGAAGTCAAAACCGCATAATCAACGAAGAACAGTCGATTTTCCGGCGGACTGCATGCCAACAACGAGTAATTCTGGAGGACTAGGTAGTTTTTTCAGTGTAGCTTCCGATAACCCACAACGTAGCTCCTTCCATGTTTTACGATACAGAAAGTTTACTGTATTTTTAAAAAGAATATTTACTTTTTAAGCTAAACGTACGTTGGACTCTTCGGAGTACATTTTATTTAAAATTACTGCATGGTATTGTTGTTTGTAATATTCCATGAAAAGAAACTTTTGGAAAATCGAAGTTGGCTTCCAAGAAATTTCCTTTGAAAAAGGCGGCAGATATGGTCGGTTCGATGAGACTTGAGAATGGTTTGGACATGAACAACGCTGGCTCCGTGTACCTGAATGGTGCTCCTGCGGATATAAGACTTGTAGAATCTGTTTGGCATACTCATCTTAGAGGGTTGATCGCCACCAGTTTGTTCTTGTATAAGTAAAACAGTTCTATATATCTAATTTGCAGATAGTGCAACTTTTTGTTCCCAATTAAACAAATCAATTTTGTTAGAACGTTTTGTTCCCGGTCAACTAATTTATTTTCGTTCGAACGAACACATTTCGGTTATACACATTTTCTTCCGGATCATCATGGCATCGCAGCAAAAAGCTAAAAAACTTTGCGTAAACTCAAGCAAGACCTTATAGCTGAACAATGGGGTATTTTAGAGGAAGATTGGGCAGTTGCCAAGCCAGAGAGAGCACATAGGACAAAGAGAAATGATGTGGACGAGATATCTCTTGTAAAGCGAACATTAAGGGACAGTGTTGGTTTCATAGCCACATTTATATTTCTAAATTTACTATTTAGCATTGAAGACTGACCAGGCCCTTATCGAAATGTTGAGAAAGGAAGGAGAAAGAAAAAGAGCAGGATGTTGAGATCCTGAGTATTGTTCCTGATAAATCAATTCAAGCAGCAGTAATTGACTTTGTGCAAGAAGGATGGGTACTTTTGGATGATAAAAAGCTGGTTCGGTTAGATGTTGTGCAAGACCCAAAACTAAAAACACAGTTTGAAACACCACTACAAGCTTACAAGGCAATGTCTGAGACAATGGCTGTAATAATTAGGGATATAATAAACAGTAACCTACATTCCTTAGCATCAAAAAGCTTAAAGGAATTAACAATCCATATATTTGCATGCTGCTCCCGTTCATCAAGCAGCCATTCACATCAAATCAGTCAGCTGTTGAACAGTGCCAAGAACATATTGCAAGTGTCTCCAATGAAGACGATGTTTTTAATTGGACAATGGATGCTGGCTATGGAGGAAAATTTGTGTTTAGTGATGAATCAAATACGGCTGTTGCATCTATGAAGTCAACAGTATTTCAATATGTCTGGACGGTATTAGAGCATGAGTTAAAAATAGGTCATAGCAAGCTTGCTTTTAATACAAAAACGAAAGTGGTTGCTGCTGTTTACAAGGACTATATCAAGAATGAGAGTGATAACAGCAGAGCTGATAGTCACACAGACAATGAAGATGAAGTAACTACCATCAAGGTTAATGTACATCGCACAATGTCAAATACATTTGAACCAGCACTAATTCCAACATTGATTCGTAATGATGCTTTGGAACTTCAGACGCCTTGCAAAGTATACAGTCTAGAGCATTTAAATACTCTTAAGAAGGATGATTTGATTGATGTAGCTGACAAGAAGTATAATGAATTTTCATTCAACTTCAAAGTAGAAGACTGGAGCAAGAAGATGATTCTGTGCTTCTTAGATACAGCAATGCTGAACGCTCATAGCTTGCACAGTCAATGTGTTGAAGGGGTAGGATATGGAAAATTCAGAGAAGTAGTGGCAGAATCATTAACAGCAATTAATGAAACGGAAAAAGACAACACAGGAGGGCGACCAGTAGGGTCAAAGTCAGCCAAGATTGTTAGGCGAGGGCGCCCTAAAAAAGCTGAAATTAAAAGAGGAAGGCCAAAAAAAATTGTGTGAGACATTTACACCTTGTAGTTGACTATTGGTCTTAAGACAATAAATTATTTTCCATCACATGACAATTTAAAATTTTGAATAATTTTTTTTTAACATACTTCATTGCATACAAATATACAACAGCATTATGTTTCAAAAAGTGTATTTTATGCTTCTTTCGTGCTAGGATTACAAAGTGATCAAGATGATTTTATCGCTAAATAAGACAAGGCCCAGATGTGGATGAATCTACGTCTTCACAACTTTTTGTTACCATGTAAATTATTGTCATAGTATCATGTCTTGATACTGTAAATACTGAAACATTTTGTTGAACGCACAATGCATGGGATTGCTCTGAAGTTTTGTCAAAAAATATCTTTACAACCGTATAACTCATCAAGGAATTGAAACCTAGAAAATAAAAAAAATGTGGTCGATACAACTCTATGTATAGCGTATAATCGTCAAATTTCATGTTGCATGGTTTGTTTTTGAGTGAGATAAAATTGTATGTATGTAAACTTTATTAAGGTATGTACGTAACAGATATCCGGAAGGATTTGTATATGACCGAAATGTTCTTGGACAACCAAAATGTTCGCAATCAACCAAAATGTCTTTTAGTCAACAAAAACATAATTAATAAACGTAATATTTATTTAAATTGAGATTTACATGGACTATGCACTACTCCCGTGAGGGCAAACAATGTGCAAGTCAAGGTGTGGTGTTGTTATAAGATGGCGTTGAGGTTCAACAAGAGGGAGCGGGTGGAACGGTTGGAGAAGTAAATGTGTCCTCATGTCTGGATTTCTTACTTCTAGGCCTGGGTGAGTTTGTTAGGGGTGATTGGAGTTGTTCTGGGGACAAAAGGATCTGTGTATGAAAGTGGTGCGGAAGTTGGTAAACTGGCGTGGTGATGTAGAGTGGGAAGTAGAGGTGGCTTTGTAGGTTTTAAATGGGAAACAGATCGCACAAACCGTTAATTGGCGGGTCAAACTGGTGGTCTGAAACAAGATTAGTCGGGTACTGAATGTGTCTTGTTCGGGCGAAGATATGTCTCCCAAGTAGAGAGAGTATGTTACTTATAACAGATGTAGTTTCGGAAGTGGATCTATCACGGTCGTTTAGGTAGATTTTATTAAAAGCAGAGCGGATGTGGGTGTAACAGGAGTTAGAAAAGAAGCCACGAAGGTCAATGACAAGGTGGTTGGTGCGGATATTGCTTGGGGGGTTGATATTGTTCCAGGTAAGAGAGATTTTGTGATCATTCAGAAAATGATCATTTAAGACTTTATTAATATCTTGTTTYAATTCTGTGATAGCAATATCAGCGTATCTGCACTCAAGGATTAGGTGCTTAAGATCAGCGTCTTGACCGCATAAACTACATTTCAAGAGCGTTCCACTTTTGAGGTCTCTATTATAAAATTGATCACAGCGTGCTCTAAGAATGGAGAGGGCAGGGCGGTTGGGGCATACAGTATTCCATATCATGTTTGAAATACCGTGGGGGGCTTCTGTATGAGTGGGGAGGTCGTAGACTGTAGAGTTGGAGGATTCTGGGGAGATGTTGGAAAGGTAGTATTCTCTGACTAGCCGAGGAATGTTGGGGTTGATGTTGTGGGTACCGTGGATGATTACAAACTGGGGGGAGTGTGCCATGATGATTGTGCGAGTGAGGATAATAGGGGGGCCAGATGAACGACCAATGTCAGCTTCAGCATCGGCCCGAATGTTATCTCTGTCTCCACTATGTCCTTTGATCCAGCTGAGTGACGCGTCAATGCCTTTAGATGTCGCCAGGTAGTGGAAGGTTTTTGAAAGGTGACCAGTCCGCTCAGATAATTTATTCATCCTTACTGCGTTTTGATTGTCAATAAATACACATACCCTTGAATTGGCTGGGAGTGCTTTTATGACAATGATGGCACCAATAATTTCGGCATGTGTGGAACTATCGCATGGAGGGATTTGTAGTACTCTAGTATGAATGATATTATTTGATTGAGGATCGGTGACCACAATCCCCACACCAGCGGGCTCCATGTTGTTAATGAAAGAGGCATCGACTGTAACCTTGAGAAGGGGAATATTACACTCGGGGAAGGGATCAATCATCCCACTATCCACAATGGTTTCTTTACCTGTAGGTAGGGATAGCAAGAAGTTGGTACTGTGTTTGTATCTTGCCAAACGTAGGTCCATAGCAGACATGATCGCCAGGGATGATACAAGTGGATCCCGTGAGGTCATTGATGGGGTCTGTTTAGTCGCTTGTTTGAGTAGGTTAGCGGTAGCAGCTGCAGCTGGCTCAAAGGTGCAGTTGAGGGTACGGAGGAGGTTGCGAATGCGGGAGATAGTAGCAATCACCCATGCAGGATCCATTCCCAAACCCCCAAGGGAACGAGGGTTGTGGAGAAGGTAGGTAGGACAAGTAGGAGGGAAATGTAGGAGTCTTCTAACATGATTATTGAAGCATGAGTCCATACAAGCGGTAGATAAAGATAAAGATAAAGATAGATTTTATTAGTCCACAAGACCAAGGTTTAGGGTGACAGAAACGACCAGAATGTTCGAGTCCAGACGTCAAGTGGGCAATGATATGGACGCTCTATACCATCGTGAACTTTCGTTTTCGGACTGAGCCTAAGTCGCTTTTTAACACGTCTCGAGCTCTGGCAAGTGGGTACATACCACTCCTCTTCTTGACTCCTCTCCTATTGATTGGACGTCTCACGACTTTCACGATGCGCTCGCTGCTGTCGGGATGGTTGGGTGATTCATATGATGTGTCGATTGCGTCTTCTTGCGGTTTCTTTTCTGTGTCTTCTTCCATGTCTTCGTCCGTGTCTTCGTTCGTGTCTTCATTCTTGTTTTCCTGGGGCGTCACTTTGAATTCGAGGATTTCATCAATTTCCTTTTGTCTTCTTCTCTTGTCTTCACTGAATATAGTTTCTATTTCAGACAGTCTCTCCATTATTATATCAAATTTTTGGTGGGTGGTGAGGCTGATTGGACTTTTCTTAGACTTTGGAGATCTGGTAAAAACCCTTTTTTTGGGAGTTTGGACTTCTTCTTCGGATGAGTCTTCACTGACTATTAGTTGAGGGGCTGGTGGGGGTGATAGTGGACTGCCATTTTCCCTGTTAATCTGAGTCGTCTGTACTGATGGACTATTTGGGGCGAGGTGTGAAGTTATTGGGGGGAAACCTGTGAGTTGGATGGTGGTAAAGATGCCTTTGATGATCCATGTTCTCCTAGAATTTAATTTGGCGACCGTTTCAGTGTCCTCACATTGGATCTCCATTCCGTCTTTGGTGTCTACTAGATTTAGCTCTCCACAGTTTGTTGTTCTTCTTATCGCTGCCAATAGTCTGTCTGTAGATCCTCTATCCCCAATTATGCGACATTTGATGGACAGTGGGTTCTGTAATGAGGGCTGCACTCTTGATTTTCTAAAGTGGTTTCTGGTGGGATTTAGAGTGAAGGTGATGTTGTTGATCTTGTGTGTTCCTTGGATTAAATCCATCTTGCACGATTCTGGGAAGTAGATTTGATACTGTTCATTAGGATAACCTTTGAATGCTATATTAGCATTAGAAGTGATGGGTTGCCCAATATCTACGCAGTAGTTGTTTATACCCAGTATGATGGGTACCAGAATCGTTGGTGTAATCGTTTGGTCTTTTATGGCTAACGTACAGCAGTTGTCCGATGGGTCGACATTTGAGCGCCAGCATGGCCTGTCCGGTTGGTTCATGATTTCCTGCATAGAGATAGCTTGTTCGATTGTTTTGCAAGCCATGACCGCACAGCTCAGGGTAGCCTGCACCACAATGCCTACTTGGTCGTCAAATTGATTTCCAAGAGCTTCGAGGGGTGTCATGTCTACTTGATCAAGGAGATCATTGGACTTAGGAGTTCTATCACTGTCGGCTTGGACAAACACTTGAAGTAGCTTAAGGCTTCTGTTCCAAGGAAATTCCGCTCTCTGGCTTAGATCACTGGGTGAATTTTGGTGGTTAAAGTTCAGACGGACCGAAGCTCTTGGGGTGAATGTTGTGGTTGCTTCGGTCTCAGTGATTCTGCTTGAGGCTTTGGACTTGGTCTTGGACATGCTGCTGTAGTTCGATTACTTTTGCTTGTTGCTTTGGGATATAATTTGGCTCCTTTTTATCGTGTCCAGCTTGGAGCCCTCTTATTCCGTAGCACCATGTATGTTAATTATCGTGTAATTTTAATATTGTCTCTATTTTAGTGTTCTATTTCTATTTTATATGTTCTTTTTGATTTTGATTTTGGTTTTGATTTTTGATATTTGATTTTCGATATTTGATTTTGATATTTGATTTTGATTTTTGGTTTACAATCATTTTAATAGATTTTCATGGATTATGTTTATATTTATTTTATCTATATTAAGTTTAGAGCAGTGCTGAGATGTTCTATTTTTATTTACTTTTGAGTCCGTATGATGCATACACTCTTGATAACGTGTACCTTGCTAGCATTTGATGTATATTTTTCAGGTTTATCATATTTCTTTTCTTTTGCTTTTTCTTAATCTTGTTTGCCTCCTGAAGAATCTTTGACCTTGTTGCTGTAAATCTATCAAAGTATGGTGTTTTAACTCTTGGTGTAGCTTGAATAAAACGTCTCCATGATGTTTTAGTGATCATTCCGCGGATGCCTATTGATATTAGACCTTTCTGTTCTGTGCTTTGGATTGATTTGATGTCCTTTTCATCTACTATCGCAAAATCTCTATTGATTCCTCTAGATTTCATAAGAGAATTTATGTCTTGTTCAAGCTTTAAAAGTTTGATTTTTGATTTATCGCATCGCATGAGCATGTGTGAGATTGAGATTTCTTGTTTACATAATTTGCATTTGTTGTCGTCTTTTTTAGGGATGAATGAGTCTGTTCTTGATTTTACTAAGACGTTAGTGGTAACTGCATCGTATGATGTGGACCATATGCTCAAGGACGCTTCTTTGTTAAAATTATTGTTGAGGTCAACCATGTCATATTGGTGTTTGATTTCACGCATATCGTTCAAGAGTTCTTTTTGTTGTATCTCGTGGATTATAGGCCCTATGTTGACTCCAATAGATTCCCCATTATAGAGGTAGAAGTGGCCTTCATCTGCTTGGAGGAGTTCTCTGATGTTGTAGCATGGTATTAGTGTTTTCCTGGCTTCATTTGCTAATATGTGTGCTTTCACGTTGTCTTTGTTACTGCTATGGCCTTTTTCCCAATTGATAGATACCTCAATGTTGTGTTTTTCGCAATATCTTCTAAATGCTCTGGCTAACTCTCCACAGATTTTTGATTTCTCATTCATTTTGGCTGCTGTTTTGTTGTCTACAAATAAATCAATTTTAGATCCCTCTTCCATCATGCTGATTATTATTGATGCAGTGTAAATTTCGTTATGCGATGATGATTGTAATTTCGGAACTCCAAAGGCAATCTCGGCTGTTTTACCGTTTATTTCAGTGATCGCAGCTCCTCCTCCTCCTCTACCATTACTCGGGTCAGTTGATCCGTCAATTGATACTCTAATATAGCTTGTGTCTGATTTATATTTTTGGATATTGGATATGGGTATTGAGTGTATCTTTGGGTATTGTTCGAATTGTCCCTCATGGAATCTGATGAATGATAGTTTCAGGTCCTCCATCATTTCCAGAATGTTTGTATATGGGTTTTTGATGTTATGGTCCGTGTTTGCTAGTCTAATTTCGTCTAGAGTAGTACTGGCCGATAATTCGAAGGAACTATTTAATTGTTTTTGTAAAGTCTTGATTCTACTGATTATTGATGTAATCTTGGCTGATTTGACACCCCATCCCAGTTTATCTTGATCGAGATGTAGGATGCAGGAAGGTGTAGTGTTACTGGCAAACATTGCTCTTCTAGTTAAGCTACGTATCTTTCCGTCTATTGTGTCAAGGCCAGTGTTCGTTATATGACCTAATGCTGTTTGATACCTCACTAATCCAAGAACAATTGATTCTGAGAATTGTATTGCTTGGATTGGTTTAATGAGACCT
Organism: Acrasis kona; assembly: GCA_026419775.2. NCBI lineage: Eukaryota > Heterolobosea > Eutetramitea > Acrasida > Acrasidae > Acrasis > Acrasis kona. Next base: position 22,104 of record JAOPGA020000131.1, read on the forward strand.
AATTGTAGGTTCTTTGTTTTCTCTTTAATTCTTTTAATAAGCTCTTCTGTGTTCATCGAGTTTGCCTGGGAGTATATTAGCCAATAGCCTAGATATTTGAATCCAGTATTGGGATCTAGAGTGGTGTAATTTTTAAATCTTGGGCTTTCTTTTACTAATTTATTATTCTGGTAAACCCAGCTAATACTCTTTGATTTATCATGGTTTATTCTCATTCCAAGGATATGGGCAATTGTTTCGATTGTCTTGATTGCTTGGTTTCTCTTCTTTAAGGATCTAGTGATAACGTTGATATCATCTGCAAAGCCTAGGCAGTTGATTTTCTTCTCATTATGCATAATATAGCCGAAGTTATCCATTGATAGTATTCTTGTGATTATCTCTGTGTATATGTTAAAGATATTAGGTGCGGAGGCATCTCCCTGAGGTGATCCTCTTTCTACATCTACTGATTTGGTTAGGCCAAAACCCGTCCTGATATGTATGGTGTGATTCTTGTAGAGATTTCTGAATAGGTTTATAACATTAGGTGGAAATCTCATTAATTCCATTAGCTCCCATAACCTCTCATGTATTAAACTATTGTAAGCATCTGAGAAGTCGATCATTGTGATGGTTAAAGATTTTTTCCATCTTTTTGAATCTAGCATGATATTATTCAATAGACCAGCTAGATCAGAGCAGCTGGATCCTTCCTTAAATCCTCGTTGTGTATCTGATATAGTTCGAGTTTCTTTTAGCGATTGCTTAAGGCGGTCATCAATAATTGTCATTAAAAGTCTGTATCCTGTTGGTAGTACATTAATCGGTCTAAAGTTTTCAATTTGTAATAGCTTTTCTGAGTCTGTTTCCTTCGGAATTAGTGCTACAAATCCTATTTTAATGTCTTCCCCTACTTGTTCGGTTCCATCTAATATTCTGGATATAGCGTTGGCAAGCATAATAATGTGATTTCCTGGTAGGAGTAGCCAAAAGTCCTTGGGAATACCGTCAATTCCTGGGCATCCACTTAGTTTTTTGATGAATTGTGAGACTTCTTGGGGGCTAATCGGTCTTTTAAATTCGCTTCTTGTCTTTTCTGTCCAAGTTTGGCTGGACATGTGTAGTTTACTTTTTAATTCTTCTGGTATGGGAATTAATTGTGATGGCCTCTGTAATCTATCTTTGAATTTGTTTGCGACGAAGTTTAGTAGTTCTTCTTTTCCGGTAATAATCTTGTTGTTGTGGTCTTTAAGTCTAATTACTTTTATGAAATTCCTTTTCCCTTGGAATATACTCCAAGCTAGTTTTGAATTTTTCGCTATCTCTTCTTCAAACTGTTGCTTCTGTTCATTCATCATTGATTGGAGTTCGTGACACTTAATGTTGTTTAACATTTCGTAGCAAAGATTCAATTTCGCTTCCGAGGAGAGTTCTGGTCCAGTGTTGTTTATATTCCATACCTGGAATTCCTTTTCTATTGTGTCTAGGGCATGATGTCTCTCCTGTTCATTCTTTGATTTCAATAGAGTTTTTGAGTTCGTTAGTAAGTTCATTCTATTGTAACATTCGTCGATAGTCCCATTTATAAAAGCTTTCCTTCTATTGCTCTTGAAATTGTTGCCCCTATTCAGTGTCTCTTGCGTAGCTTTCCTATATGCTCTCAAGATGTTGTTAAAGCTTGGGTGTTCTGGTAAGAATTTTTCTGAGTTCTTTATGGCTTGTGTTAAGGATTCTATATCATAACGGAAGGAGATAGAGGTGTTGTCTGTATCTGGCGGGTTCCTTTCGTATTCTAGCAACAGTGGTTTGTGGTCCGAACATAAAGTATTTGTCGAATCAGGTATTTTTGTTGTAATAGATCGGACATCTTCGAGGTATGTGAATATGTGATCTAATTTGCCACCTTGTCTGTGGGTTACTATGTCTGGTGAGGATATTGTAATGTCGAATTCTTCCATGATCTTTTTGATTCTCTGGGCTCTTGGATGGTTTGAGCGAATGTCTACATTAAAGTCTCCTGTTATTATTATGTCATGGCCTTTGTTTCTAGCTGATTTTAACCATATGTTGAGGTCAACCTCGATGAGGAAGGAGAGGTCTTCTGATTCTTTGTTGTTTGGTTGGGACGGGAGGTAAATGTTAATAATAGTGGTAGTTCTATTATTTATTATAACGATTACGGCTTGGCTGCTACCAAGAGTATCATGGACTCCTGTGTAATGTGATATCACCGGCCAGTTTTGGTCCAAGATGACTGCTACTCCCTTATGTCTAATGTGTTGGCTTGAGCTAAAAAACATTTGGTGTGGATAGAATTTCTTTTTCAATAGTTCTTCATCTTTTTCTATTATTAGGGTTTCTTGTATAGCAAATATTGAGGCTCCTGTGTAGTGCATAAAGTTTTTGACGTCCGCTACTGAGTTTTTGAGTAAAAGCTTTCCATTTATATTTCTACTCAGTATTCTTGTTTGTTCATCTTTGTTCATCGTAGGACCACTTTGGTTTCACCCAGGTAAGTACACTAGTAGCGTGTGAAAACTGCCACTTTGTGACTACCGTGAGGATACCCCCTGGTTGAGTTTCCCAAAGTTGACCCACAAGCGGTAGATGGTATCGAAATATTACCTAAACTGGTGAAGTACCGTGTTACCCCCCCTTTAATAGTTGAGAGCATAGATATCGTTCGACAGGGGTGTAGTAGACGGGAAGTGAGGGGTGGTAGGATTGAATGGAAACGGGCTTTGACTCGATCTCTTGTATGTGTGACAGTGGGTCTAAAAGTGAACATGATCCCAAGATATCGCCAAGGTAGGTTAATATCCTTGTGTATTGTGAAGTCTGAGTATGGATCATCACCCATGGTCACTTTACCTCCTTTGTGAATATACGAGATAAGTATACTTTTTGAACCATTGATGGTGAGGCAAAGGTTTTTTGAGTGGGAGGATAAGATATTGAGGGCTAAAGTACGGCTATTGAGGTTATTGGATGTGAGTGCGAGGTCATCGGCATAGCCCATGATAGGGAGGGATGGGGTATGGGGGATTTTGTAACCAAGGAGGTTGCCACCGAGGTTCTTCTTATTTTCTTCCATCAGTGCTCTGAAGATAATTTCAATGTACAGATTGAAAATAGTAGGACTGAGAGGATCGCCCTGAGGGACTCCTCTTGTGACTTGAATCTTTTCGGTGAGTCCATAAGCAGTGCGAACTTGGATAGTGTGGTCTTTGTAGATTGATCTGATTAGAGAGGTAACTTGGGGTGGGAGGCCTAATAATGGCAGTAGTTCAAATAATCGTTCATGGACTACACTCCCATATGCGTCGGTGAAGTCGATGAGAGAGAGGAATAGGTCTTGTTTTCGATGTTTCGCGTCCGTTAGTAGGGCGAGCATAGTGGTAGTAAGGTCAGAACATGATCCGAAAGGGATGAAACCCCGTTGAAAAATTGACAAAGTATGTGATGTCATTAAACCATCCATCAGTCGGCGGTTAATGATAGCCAACAATGCCCTGTAAATTACTGGTAACACGGCGATGGGACGAAATTTCGAAAGGTGGAGTAGGTCTGAGGGGTTCGAAGTTTTGGGTATTAGTGATACATATGCTTCTTTCATGGATGCCGGGATTTCTTCTTCGCCTCTCAAGATCCTGGTGGCTACAATGGCTAGATGTTCTTGAAATTCAGAGGATAGAGAGGTCCATACTTTACCGTGGATACCATCGACGCTAGGGGTGCCAGATGTGTTTTCAATGGCCTCTATCCATTCCTCGGTGGTTACGTCTTTGGAGAAGGTGGAGGTGGTGTCATTGGACCAGGGGGTTGATGTACGACGAAGGAGATCAATTGATTCTTGGGGGATAGGTGGGAGGTGGTCAGGTGGGTTATATCTTTTTGAGAAGGAGCTTTGGATGTACTCGTGGATACGTTGACCATCCCTACAGACTTCGTTGTCAATAAGGAATTCAGATGGAAGGAAC
>JAOPGA020000133.1:0-37279 GCA_026419775.2 Acrasis kona
GCTGCAGCTCCAATGGAGAATGTTGAGGCTGATGATGTTCTGGCGTTATCTTGACCACTTTGGTTGTTTCCAGTTGGTGCTTGAGTGGCTGATTTGGTTGTGGTTGGGCATACCTTGCAAACTGGGCAGTTTTCACCGTTACGTCTGAATCTTCTAGCGGGTGATGCATTGTTATCGCCTGATAAGTTGGCATCGACGGTTCCACATGGGCATGGTGGACAAGTGGTTGGGGCTGCGGTGGTTGTGACTTGGACTGGTGATTCAGATGTGGCTTCGACTGGTGGTGAAGTGGTGGTTGGTGCAACGGTGGTGGTGGTTGGTGCAACAGTGGTGGTGGTTGGGCAAGCCTTGCAAACTGGGCAGCTGTCTCCGTTACGTCTTTGTCTTCTAGCGGGTGATGCATTGTTATCGCCTGATAAGTTGGCATCGACGGTTCCACATGGGCATGGTGGGCATGTTGTTGGGGCGGCAGTAGTGGTTACTTGAACTGGTGGTTGGGTTGTGGTGGGTGCTGCGGTTGTGGGATCAGAGTTTCTTCTTTGGCGGAATGATTCGGCATTTACTGCGAAGATGATTGCTAATGCCAATACAAGTACTAATGCGAATCTCATTTATAAGACCTGATGCTTTTGTTTTATTTGTGTGAATGAATTTCGGACAGCTAGCTAGATTAAATAGTATAATCGGATCTATTAATATGATCCCAAAAAAGATTTTTAATTCCATATTAGCTATCGGTTTAAAAATAATTGGTTAAATGTAGATTGTAAACTAAGTTTTGTTGTAAGCTGGGCGGTCTTTAAATTTTTAATCCTTTATACCCATATTTTCTGTTCTAAAGCATCAAAATTTGTGTCAATCACTAATTCACATACGTATGAAAATTAATTGGGTGTCTATTACTTGACAGTATCAAGCCTGTTATTAATAGTTGAAATACAAATCTCAGCGATATCTGCATAAGAACTATAACTATATCTGAGTGAGAACACAATTAATACCCGACTCAACCCGTGTAATAAAAAACATGATCAGAGCAGCCCTAGTTGGAGGAGTTGGATACACAATCATGAGAACGGTTAGGTCAAAAAATGACGACGCTTCAGATACTCCTACCACAACTAGATGTGATAGTAGGACGAACTTCATTTTCATTGGTAACGACCAATACACAGCCGAGGACTGGGTATGTTGTGACCGTAACTACATATGTAGAAACCAAATCACTCCAGTGAAGGAAATAGACCGTTTATACACAGGAGCAAAATGTCAAAATCCAACTCCGCAATGTGACCTGAAAAAAGTACGCTCCAAAAAATTGAAGAAAAATGGTTGTGAGTAACTAGAAGGAGTCATCTGTTTAATAACTCTTCGGAGCAAATGTAAATACTATAAACTTTAGAATTTTTTTACTAGTAACTTGTTAAATATAAGAAGTGCAGTGCTCTTCTACAAGACATAACGTATAGAAAAGTTAGTTTATATCGAAAAAGATTAAATGTAGTAACGTCAATGAACTACTCTTGTCAAAATAAGAGATTTATTCAACTACAAACCCATGAAATAGGCACTTACAGTCCAAGATGCAACTTGCTTCAACGACAAACTATTCATAAATGTTGGCTAAATGCAGCATGCAGTATTTACTCGTATAAGCTGATTATCTTGGGCGACATCTCTACAACCTCTCATGCGTATTTCTCGGGCAATATCAAGCTCTATCAAAAGCACTCTTACAATACAACACTTGCAACTCATTAATGCTCCCAAGACACGATGAAATTGTTCTTGAAAAAGGTCGGCCTTGAGGTCAAAACTGATCCTGCTTTATTTGAAAAGAGTATTTTCGAATACTTTGAAGAACGTGGAACAGTCTTTAATGCAAATTTAGAAGTCAAAGACAGGAAGGTCTTACTATCAAATTCAACAACAAACAATACAATGCTCAATGCACCAATGGGTAGATCTCCTCATTGCCCTATGGCCCTGTTCAATAAATGGAGCGAGCAAGATCAACAGAGGTCTATGGACCTTTTAAACTCTGGCTCGAGGAAATTTAAACGAGTCTCCATTGCAGTATCCGTACTTTTAGAAAACTCTCCTACGAACCACATTTTATTGACGAGGCGAGGGCTACACATGAGGTCATTTCCTGGAATTTGGGTGCTACCAGGTGGAGGAGTAGAAAGTTACGACCAAGACATTTTCGAAACAGCAAGAAGAGAATTACTTGAAGAAACAGGGATAGACACATCAAGAGAATGTTGGAGCATTCTTGCAATGTGGGAATCCGTGTACCCTACATTTCTCCATCAAGGACCACCAAAGAGGCACCACCTTGTAATATACCTGAAGGCCAAACTAAATTTGTTTTCAAAACTCGACTCGACGGCGTTCGACCTTCTCAAACCGCAAGAAGAAGAGGTTGATGCCATCACTTGGTTGAATAAACAAGATCTTTCGAAGGTGTTACAAAAAAGCGATGCCAAAGAATTATTGCCTTCTAATAAAGAAAATTCTTTTCTTGCTGTCGAGTTGAAAAATAAGCAACCCATATTGATGTACCTAAATCAGTTACAAACCATCGAAGCTGGTGCGGGAGATAGCGTCGCGTTGTCGCAAGAAAGATTGTCACTTGGTACAGTATTTGCGATGAAGCAATGGATCACTCAATCGGGATAATAAAGAAATGTATGATTCCAATATAAGTAAATAATTTGTTACGTATTTTTAAAAGATTGCCTACTTTATAAATAACATGTCAAACTATTGAAAAACAAAAGAATTATTTATGTCCCGGCTGCTTTCTTGCCTTTGGATGTGTAAGAATGAAGAAGATACCGAGCTTCACCCGTTAAGCCCTCATGAGTTGAATGACAAAAGCCATATAAAAGTGAAGGGAGGAGTACGAAAGCAAGGAGGCAACGATAAACAAGAATGCGCCCCTCTTGACAAAATATTAAAGAACATGAAAGTAGTGCACACTATGCCAGAATTCGATGAATTATACGTTCTTGTTGCCAGTGGGAAATATTCGCCTCCCCACAGAGCTCACATTGATATGATGGAAAATGCAAAACTGCATTTAGAATGTCAAACGAACATTAGGGGCAAAGTGATTGGAGGGTTCTTTTCTCCTTATCATGATGACTTTCTTGCATCAATGCCAACAGATCAGTCACTTAAGGGAGAGCATAGGATAACCATGTGTAAACAAATTACAAAAGATAGCGATTGGCTCGATGTTGATGTTTGGGAATGTTCACAACCTCAGCCACCTCGGATTATTGACGTTATGCGGCATCTACTTTTTCACATCGTTGGTGCTGTAGATCGGTTTGTCAATAAGATTAAAATAGTATTTGTTTGTGGAAGTGATTTCATGTTTCAAGAAGACTTTTGTGAATTCGCGGACCGTAACATGAGCATAGTGGTCGTCAAGCGGGAATCATACTTTGAAGGAGTAGAGACTTATATTAATAAACTCAATCAAAGGCACATTGACATACACTACATGAAGCACATACAAACTTCAAACATTTCATCAAGTCAGGTTAGAGAATTATTAGGTAATGGAGAGATTACAGATTTTTATGATAAAAGAGATAGCATGATAGCTTTGGTGCCTCTTACGGTTTGCGACTACTTTATAAAACATGCCGACGATTTGGTTCCGCGGCAAATAAAAAACCCACTGTAATCAAATCCTACTTTAATACCGACCAGAACAAGAATAAGAAGTTTTTGTACAGTTGCTGACTTCTTTTCATCAAGATAACTGAGGGTGTAATGCGTAAGATCTATTGTGAATTCAATCAAAATAAACAAAAATTGTAAGCTATTTGTTATTATTATTACAAAAGTACTTGTTGGTGATGGAACAGAATGTAGGTCAGAAGACTGTATATTTTGTTAGACATGCACAGAGCGCTTATAATGAATTTAAATTAAACCCTATGAACTGGGTTACTTGCAAGGCACTTTCGGACCCCATGTTGTATGACCCTGAATTATCGAAAAAGGGGAAGAAGCAACTTGTATTATTGAGTAAACGTGTGAAAAAATTGAATCTTCTTAGTGAAGCACAGATTGTTGTTGTAAGTCCTCTTCAAAGAGCAGTTAGTACTGCCATGGCTGTGCTTGGTTTGACCATACCGAGCAATGAAGTACGTTTAAATCACAATCACATTTTAACATTTATTAGATACAGCTAACTGAGATTGAACCAAATGTCATTGATGAGAAGTACGGTCGATTCAAAGCCGGCGTAGATTCCCCACTTCCATTGTTGGTGACTCCATTATGTACAGAAGTCATGCACACAAGTGCAGATATAGGTTCCACCGCCAACACCCTTTCGGCCACATTCCCAACTATTCAATTCCCACCAACCATGAATCACAAATGGTGGTACGGTGACTCCCCCATGCTGAACTCAATTGAACCAGAACCGAAAGAACACGTACACATCAGAGGACAAGAACTCGGTAGATTACTTTTAGATCTTCCCCAAACTTCCATCATTGTCGTTAGTCATTCAAATTTCATAAGACGTTTGCTGAAAGGTCATATGAAACTTCCAAATTGTGGAATACAAGAAGCTAAACTTTATTATCAGATAGAGAATGGCGAAAAAATTGTAAAGTGGTCGGCAGGACCGGTAATTAAATAGACCTTCTTTTCAAGAAGCGTGGATGACAAAGCGTCGCCTACAAACACTGTTAAAAATTGTAATAAAAGTAATCAAAAATTTCCTAATAATAGATTATAATTTATAAATTGAACAACGAAACATCAAACTTTGGATCTAATGTAAAAGTCCGGTCTAAACATTGTTGTGCCTCTAATGGTTTGTTAAGTTCAAATAGACATTGTGATTTTAAATACAAAACAGATGGTTCGTTAGGAAGTCCGTAGGAACATTCTTCAAAACAAAGTAATGCTTGTTCAAAAATCTTCATTTTGAAAAGTGCTCTTCCCTTGGCTAGAATTATCATGCTCTGGTTGGGTAGACCACCGACATGCAAGACATTATTAGGTTGAATGGATTGAACAATTGGAGTGGGTGTTCCAGGTGAATAGTATTTGGCAAGATCATTTTCGTCCCTTAGAGCTCTCTCACATACATTTACTGCTTCTACCGCTTGGTCCATTTTGATTAAAAGTAAGGCTTTGCTGTAAATGGCGCCAACATTCTTGGGATCAATCTCTAATGCTTGATTGAAGTAGTCTAATGCTTTTGGCCTGTCCCTTTCTGATATAAGTGTTCCTTTACTTATAAGTGTTTTTAAATGTTTTGGATTATTTTGAAGTACTTTGTCAAAACACAACTCCGCTTGTTTGTTTCTTGAAGCAGAACATAGTACTATACCTTTATTATATAATGTTGAAACATGATTGGGATCTTTCAGAAGGTAGGTATCGAATGCCAAAACAGCCTCGTCATACTTCTCCAATTTGCATAAACAACTACCCTTGATATGTTGCATTAAACATCCATCGCTACCAAGTCGCAGCGCTGTGTTTGAGGCTTCAATGGCGGGTTGATACTGCTTCAGGAGCATGTAGCAGGTCGCAAGTCCTTCGTAAGCTAAAACATCGACTGGAGATACTTCCACGGCTGTATTAAAGCATGTGATTGCCTCTTCATATCTGCAAAGTCTCTCCAATGCTCTTCCTTTTATAACCAATGATGGGCCGTCGCCAGGATAGCTTGCCAAATTATTCTCAATTAGCAATAAACATTCATCGTATCTCTCTTCCACAATCATGTTTTGGGCCTCCTCCATCGTGGACGAGTACGAACCCATTTTGCGCTTTTACAAAATCTGAGTGAACAAATCCATTTAAGTAAAAGAAACAAGATTTCTGAAGAGCTAACTTTGATGATATCATTGATGTGCAATTCTCTTCACCAACACTTTTTGATAGTTGTTGTTATTGTAAGCAAAATGAGATCATACATCAACATTATGCGTTGTTGATCAGCCTTGATGGGATGTCAACGTCAATGCACAAACTTTTCAGAAACAATGACAATCATTAACCTGTACTTTGAGAACATACCTGCGACACCAAGTGCACCATTCAAAGTGCTTGTTAAAGGAAAACAAGAATTTGAAGCAACTTCAGACATCACCCATAAAGCCATCAAAGTTGATGTACCAGATAGTGGATTTGCAAGCTTTGTCAAAGTGCATTTGAACTTCCTTGTACAAGAGCTAAACATTGATGAACTCAATCAATACAATGTAACAAACAATGGTTCTTACTTCCAAGTCAGCGTCAAGAATGGGGCTTTGGACGTCAAACAACGTTTTGATGACCGTTTCAGTCAAGTTGACAGTGCCCAAACATTGGATGAAACAAATAAATTCTATCAAGATAATGAAACCGGAGAGTTTGTCTACTCATTCAACAAGCCCAAGGTACAGTTCATTACATTTTTAGTTTCTCATCAATTAGTACATGACCGATGGAAGAAGCTTGAAGGACCCCAACTATTACAAAAAAGATGTACAGACTACAAAAACAGCAGAACAAGAACAAGCATCAACATCCCTTTCTGTCAACTCAACCCGCTGCTACCTACATTTATCAGGAATTGATGCCACCAGTAGTGACCCCTTCCAATTAAAAGTTGATGGAAGGTCGCTATTCAAATCATCACGACCCATACCAAAACCCGTTAGAATCCCAGTATATATTAAGCAACCAATTGTTTCTTCAAGATATCATGAAATCACAATGAAGTAACGTATTATTAACTTGTAAATAATTTTTAATCTTTTTAGAATTGAAATGCCAGAACTTGGAGTCGAAACGGATCATGATTTCAACTTGACTTTGGGTGGTGTCCACATTCAAATTGCAGTAGTGAACAACATCGTTGAGATCCTTCAAAACAAGAATGGTATCTTCCCCATGCTAACAAAAATTGATTCAAGGTACGCACAAAAGGAATACAATCCAATGCCAGTCAAGGAAGAACCAACACCTCAACAATCATCATCATCAATCATCTCAAGTTCAAGTCAATCATCAAAATCATCAAACGACGGAGAAGATGTTGAAGTTACATTTTACTTACGAAACATTCAAGCAAGCAGCAGTGAACCATTCCAACTTTTAATCAACGGAGAGGAGTTGATCACATCCAACAACTCATTACCAAAAGATACTTTCACAGTCGCAAAATGCATTCTTCCAGGACTACCAAAATCATCAACCGCCGATCACATACTTGAAGCAAGATTCAAAATTACAAGCAAGGGAGTGGACGGAACCCAACAATTCAACATTACAAGAAATGGAAAGTTCATCATGATTGAGATCGGTCCTGATGGGAATGGAGGCGAAAAAGTTAATTTGAAGCAGCAACACAAGGATACTTTCAGTGGAGATGGAACAAATGCATCAAATAAACAATTTTCTACTGGTGGTGATGTTGAAGTTTTATTTTTCCTAGATGGACTACAAGCATCAAAGACGAAGCCGTTCTCCTTACTTGTGAACGAACAAAAGATTTTTGAGATCCATGAAAAGTTTGAACCTGGAAATGTTGTGGTTGTGAATGGGAGGCTTCCTGTTCCAAAGTCCGGAGATCATGTGGTGCGTGTCAAGGCTTGTGTTCCTGAAAGTAACGTTGAGGTCCAACATGATGTGAATGTAACCAAGAATGGAACCCATGTGAAAATAGAACAATCTGGTAATGTTGTGAATGTGTATCAGTCCAAGAACGATAAGTTTAATGAACCTGCTCTTGGTAAGGCTCCTGCACCTGTGACCTCACATCAAGTGTCTTCGGGTTCGACTGGTAGTGATGACATTTATGATCAACTTGAAAGGTTGGCGTCGTTGAAGCAAAAAGGAATCTTGACTGATGCTGAGTTCCAGGCCAAGAAGAAGCAGTTGCTTGGTTTGTAGTTGAATAAATTTTTATTTTGGTTGTTCTTTTACAATGGGGTTCAATTAATTTTTTGAATTCATCCATCGCATGTGACTAAATCATTCTGCTCCTCATATTTTTGTATTTGATGCCATATATCGTTTATAATAGCTTCATTGCGTTGGTCTGGTTCCTTTAACTCTTCTCTTAGTAAAGTTGTAATCTTTTCGTTCCACAAACACCAGAAGGTGGCGCTGGCGTTGAATTTTATCTCGCCCTTAGTTGATATTAACTCGGCTTTTAGGTCCGGATTTTGTTTGTATTTTGATTTGCATCCAGTGTACATTGTTCTTACTTTAATTTTCTCCCAGTCTGGTCGTAGTTTGACTGTTGATCCCGCTCTCCAAGCATCCCAATCAGGACCTGACATACGTACATGTTCCCTCTCTTCACTGTCAATGCATTTTACGCATTGAAAATAATTCTCTGACGAGCAGTACGAGATTCCGTCAACAACAAAGTTCGCTTTATGAAAGTTATCTGTGGCATTGACTAGTCTACCATCTATCAATGCCGGTCCACCCATGCTTCAAACTTTAATCTAAAAATAGTTGTTACAATGGAGAAAACATAACTTCCAAGGCAAGCTCAATAAAATGAAACAAAATAAATTACTTTTATAAGGGTTTAACGACGCACTTTACAATCCCGATTTGGAAGCTCAATAAATAGCAGCGGCTCAATAAAAACAAAATTGAAATCCAAAAACGTGAACATTTTGAAGCAAACGGCATCAAGTATGTTGTCATCAGGAAGCCCAAACACTAACCGCACATGTTTAGGATGCTTCACAACTGTCAGTCGGTATTAGTACACCCAAGGATATGCCAAAAGAAAGCCCTGTGCTAGATATTTGGTGTGGTCGAAACACAAGTCCTGTAAGAATGTCATTGTAGACAAGCAAAAATCTTGAGGGGGAGAGGCCAAAGAAGAAGAGAAAGACCAAGAAGAGTAGTAATGTTGTTGAGGCTGAGCAAGTAATTGTGGCACCATAGACCGTGAAAGAAAACACGCACGTGCAAGAAATGTGGTAATTTATTGACGAAAGAATACCACACATTCAAGGGGAGAAAACCACTGTGTAAATAAAAATTGTAAAGTTTTAATTTTAGACCTTCCTAAAAAAATCAAGTATAGCGCGTCGTTAAGAAGTTATTGATTTTTGGATAGATATAACTTTTTGTCTATTTGTTTTTTCGTTCATTGAAGCAATCTCCAACTTCCTCTCCCAATTTGTTACCTCCTTTCTAACTACGTCAAGCTCGGCTTTTAGTTTTACATAGTCCAATATTTCAGGGACCTTCACTTTTTCGTGCTGCTGTATAAGATTTGTGTTCTTTCTTCCCTCCTTATCTTTGTCCTTTAATACCTTCTCTATTTCGCTTTTGAGAGTATCCAAACTATTTTCTCTTGCATCGATCTGCTTCTTTAACCATATGGTGTGCGAGGTAAGTTTGTTTAATTTGTCCATAAGAGCAGTTAAAATTTGCAATGTCTTTCCAGTTGTTAATTTTAGTCTAATCAGTTCGTCGTTCCTCTCGTCAATTTTTACAGTCATCTGATCGTTTTCAATTTTTAATTGATCGAAATCAATTTTGCTCAACACATCACCCATTTCTTCTCTTTGTTCTAGTTGCTGCTTAGCTTTTTTTACTTGAGACTTATAAGTGGAAATCTTGAGCCGCAATTTGTCAAGCAGAGCATCTCTCTGCTTTAGCTTGTCGTCAAAGTACTTTAAAACCTTTTCGGCTACCAACTTGCCATTCCTTGGATTTAGAGCACCCGTCTCTGGATTTGAAACATCTCTGTCAAATTCAAAGTGCTCTTTTCCTACCTCTTCAATTTCTTGGTCTGCTTCCTGGACCTGTGCTCTCATATTTTCAATTTCCTGGTCGAATTCTCTATTTTCTGTTTGTATGGCGGAGCGAATTGCTTCCATCTCCTTTGACACCATCTCTATTTTATTATCAAGTGATAGGTGATACTGTGGAGTATTTCCTCTTCGCTTCTTTGTCTTTTTCTTTATGTACACTTGGCCGCTCGCTCCATCAGAGTTATCAGAATTATTATCGTCATCAGCTTGATGTTCACCTTGGCTTCCATATCCTCTAGAAATTGCTGAACCTGTACTTTGATTGTGTTTAAGAAAGTTCTCGGCAACAATAATCTCCTCCGATATAAACTCATTCTCTTTCAATAATCGATGTAGAACCTCTTCTAGTTGATCGTAAGATAGCTCATTATCAGCAGTTCTTAAATCTGGATATCCGCTACTGAAATGCATCAAATACTTGTTGGGCGGTTCAACTTGGTTGACAAATACATTAACCTTGTTTGTTGGAGTATTATGTAAAAATCTACTGAACAGACCAAAAATACTTGCACAGTACATTTTTACATGAAATGATAGACAGCTCCGATGGTGATGAAATAGTGAGGACGAGAGAGAATTTCCTTCGATCTGAACTAATCAAAAGAACGTCTGCAATTAACCAAGTACAATCTCTGCTGTTAAAGTCCAAAGCTGAAATCGACGACCTGATGAGTCAGATTGCAGTCATGGAAGAGGTTTTAAAAGATAGGAAGGAGGAACAAGTGTCTACCGAAGACGTTGATAGGTTAGAAGAAATCTCGGATGAGATTCAAATATCTGAAGCTAGGTTAGATAATTTAAATGAGAGGCTTGAGGAGATGTTTACAAATCATAATTTGAAAAATGACATTCTACTCAGAAATAAGGACAAGTACGCGGAATTCGATAGAGACCTCAAAACATTGCTATCTGGTGAAGTTACATATTGATGAAGTCACCAACTTTCATGCTTAAATGATATTTGATGGGTTTAATAAATTTAAACTTTTATTAATGAGCCATGTTCTAGACTTCAAAGTTTGTTGATAAGTTGAGTGCTCGTCAACGTATCTGTTATTAAGTATATTGAATCACCACTATGTATGAATCATTTGTGATGTACATCATCACCGACTATAAGCCCTCTCCAATATTAAGAGTGTTAATGTCATGTATAGTTGACTCCCTTTACAATCTTTTTATAAATTTTTAAGTTCGCACGTGTACAATGCGATTTATTTCAACAATGTCAGTATGAATCATTTATTGTTATTCGAAGTGAACGTCTTCATGTTGTATTAATATCATCTTTTTTGGAGTCTAGGTGGACGAGAAGCTGAAGAATTATGTCGAACAAAAAACAGATACATTGATGCAATCTTGTTAGGAATGTATGTAATCATCACTCTGACGAATGCTCTCGGAATCGGACTCCTGACTTGATTTGGTATGATGTTCAAGCCTTTTTTGTCGGGAGGCGTCGATTCAAATACTTCAACCAGAACTTGACAACAAAATGAACAACATTCACTTCAATAACGTTGGCGATATGAATGGATCCAAAGTGTTCTCAGATAACAAGATTAACACCAATGCAGGCCCTGATGGCCCATCTATCCATGAAACAGAAGAAGACAAGAAACGTAAACATTTTCATTTCTTGATTGTAGTGGCACTAGAAGAGGAGATAGAAGTTTTTGAAGAAGCTGGCAAGGGGCACTTCACTTTTCAGGACGGATTGTTTCTTTATAATTACAACTACTATCCATTCGATCTTGAAAGCAAGACTAAATCTACTTTGAATGGCCTTATAGGCTATACAGGAAAAGCTGGACATCACGACGCACGAACATTGATTAGAAAGGCATTGGATGAATTCAAGGTTGATTTGATAGTCAGCATTGGAATATCAGGAGGTTTGAAGGATGTCAATATCGGAGATGTGGTCATCGCCACCGAAGTTACTGATTATAATTATAACAAGAAAGTAACTGACGGTCGTGACCTCTACCAAATAAAAACTTACCCTATTAATGAGAAGATCACAAACAGGATTGATTTCAGAAAAAAGAAGGAGATTGTAGGAAACTTCAAGGCGGAGAACAAAATTCATCAAGGCAACATTTTGAGTTCGAACGAAGTGATGGGATCTGATAGCTACAAGAAGCAAATAGAAGAGAGCACGGGAACAAGAAAAGCATTGGCAGTGGATCAAGAGTCATACGCAGTTGTTCAAGAAGTTGACGTTATGAACGAAACAGTTGGAGCCAAGAGAGTAGAGGTATTCGTAGTAAGAGGAATTAGTGATATGAGTGACCTTAAGAAGAACGACATTCACCAACAATCATCGGATGAAAACAGGAAACGTGCTATGCATAACGCGACTATTGCATTGTTGTACATGTTAGAGAACGAGTTTTGGAAAACTGGTTGAGTTATTTCTTTTAATAAAATATTCGATTTTTTTCATCACTTATTTGGACCTAGTGAACTGATTAAGAATGAGTTATTACAATTATTGTCACACTGTCTAGATGAGTGTCCATTTAGAAGAAGAAAAGAAGAAATTGATAGCAATGGTCAGGGATGAGAACAATAATCTATGTATTCGATCACATATATGTAGCGCCCATCATACCAAAGAGCAACCACTTGTTTAAGCAGGATCAACAATACAACCCTGCTCACCCCTAAAACTCCATCCTTCATTGTGAGTCCACAAAAATTTACTCCAAGATCACCAGCAAATCGATCAATTCAAGTTACAGTTGCTGAAAAGCAGACGCCAAATAATAAAGTGAACTCAGCCATTTCATATGTTCACCACAAGTCGAGAGAGAAGCACATGTTTCTTTTACCAAGCCATCCAAAGTACAAATACAAGTACAGAACATGCAAAAATCCATTGACTGGAAATATAGCACATTCAATGTGTCTTTGGAGATTGAATTGTCAGGAGATCTTACTCAAGATGGTGCTGATATGTAACTATGTGCGTGTTCAAGATGATGACACAAATATGAATTTTAAGTCATCAACTGTATGAGGGGTTCGCTGTGGCCATACCTGTAATTGAAGAAGAGGATGGAATAGATATTATTTACACAGTGTGAATAAATAAAACCAATTTGTAAAACACATTTATGGACTTTCTTAATTTCTCAACTTGCTTAACCTGCTTAATGATTCTTAACGTGCTTAAGCGTTCAACTTTTTCAACCCGCTCAACCGTTGAAGCAACCCTAATAATAAAACAAACAACACAGGATGTCACAACAACAATTCTCTCAAGCCATCTTTTCAAAGATTATTTCAAACAATCCGAATGAAAACGTAGTCATCTCGCCCTACAGCATATTCATTGCCCTCTTGATGACTGCAGCAGGGGCCAAGTCCGACACACTACAAGAAATGCTGTCGGCACTTTGTGTTCAAGATCAGAACAAGCAAAATGCAGATGTGCAAATCGTTTTTGATAAGATCGCCTCAACAAAATCAGTAATATCTGCAAATGCCATATTCGCCTCCAAAGACATTAACCTTTTGGAAGAGTACAAGAAGGTGGTCAAAGAACAATTCAAGTCCCAAATCGAGCAAAAGGATTACTACTTCTCAGACCAAACCAAAAGTACAAATGAGGTAAACGAGTGGGTCAAGGACAAAACACAAGGCCTCATTAAAAAAATTGTTGGTAGCATCGACCCTGCAACGGCACTGATTTTGGTTAACGCCATTTACTTCAAGGCCACTTGGGAAAAACAATTCGACAAGTCCAGGACGTCACCAAGAGATTTTAGATTAATTGATAATTCTGAAAAAATAAATGTTGAAATGATGTCCAAACCCAAAGCGAAAGTTTTGTATGGTGAAAATGATAACACCAAGTGGGTGAGGTTACCTTATGTTCGGGGTGAATTAAATTCTATCTTCGTTTTGCCTAAATCCGATGATGTCTCCGCTTCTTCTTTACAACAAACATGTGAATTTGTCTTGGCTTGTGTTGGTGAAGAAAACACGTCTTCTAAATTGAGGACAAGCAATGTAGAGTTGACCACATTACAAATTCCACGCCATAAAGTGGAATATGAACAGGACCTGGTGTCCACCTTGAAGCAGCTCGGAATGAACAAGGCATTCGGATCTGCAGATTTCTCTGGTATTGGTGAAGGTCCACTCGCAATTTCTAAAATTATTCACAAAGCAGTTGTGATGGTTGATGAACATGGAACTGAAGCAGCGGCAGCGACAGCAGTGGTTATGACCAGAAGTTTAGTTATGGGAGGATCAGTACATAACTTTATTTGTGATCGTCCATTTTTGCACATTATCGAGCATTCCGAGACAGGAACAGTTCTGTTCATAGCTAAGGTGATGAAGCCAGACAGTAAAGAATAATAAACATTAGTATTTAATAACGATATGTTGTTTGGGAACATGATATATTTGAATTTTAGAAGCCGCAATGGAAACACAAATCTGAGGTAGTGCTTGACTGCTGCATCTAGTGAATACAAGCATAAGTAAAACAAAGCCAATCCTTTGATCTAAATTAGAAGAATTTTGAGAACTTGGTTTCTAGAAATTAGAATACTTTATTGTCAGAGTACTGAATTGAGTACCTAAAATCATGTTAGTTTCTCTCTATCAGGCGTCGTTGACCAGGAAGATCTTACGCTATTTTGGATATCAGATCAACAAGATGTGCCAACGCCAACAGAATTGTATCTTTGTAGCGTCGGCCAACTCAAGTTGAAGAGTAGATCCGCGAACTCCGCTCGTTAACTCCTGTCTTTAAAGACAATCACCCTAGCAAAAATTGTTTACAAGATGACTACTATAAAAGGGTTTTCTCCAATCATACAACACAAGTACAAGTAAAAATGAAACTCATCATACTTACTCTTGCTCTAGCTACTATCGCCCTCGCCCAAGATCCTTTAAGACCCTCTGTATTCTCTCCTAGCATGTCTGCAGATGCTTATAAGCAAGGTAGCACCGTTGTGAACCAAAAGTATTACTTAGATCAAGAACACAAAAAGCTTCGCATTGAAACCTACACCGGTGATGCTCTACAGATCCAAATTAACAACTCTGAGGAAAATGCAAGTTATTTGGTCACATATAGGGGTCAAGGAATTGAATGTCGTAAAGGACCTTTCCAAAAGGAACCCTACTTTGACGAAGCTACCTTCTCAGGCTTGACTTTTAACAGCTCAGTTTTCCTTGAGAATAAATTGGTGAACAGTTGGAATTTGGAGGTACCTAGACTTGGTAAAATTGTTTTAGATGTCGACATGACAAACAACGTCCCTGTTCGATTCGGACCTGCAACTTCACCAGTTACCTTCAGAAACGTACTACTACATAGTCCAAATAAGGTCTTATTCGAACTAAGTGAGCAAGTAAAGGCCTTCTGTCAGTGAGATTGTTTTTAATAAATCAACAGTTTTACTCTTTAAAGCGTTAACATATAGAACGTTTAAAAATTCGAACACCTCTTGAGCTCTAATCTACGCTAGGCAGTATGTGCTCTTACATGATCTATTGCCATAACAAAGGAATGACCTGGAAATCCACGTCAGAGAAATAAGTTGTACAATCATGTCTGTATACCATCCAGAATTTTGTGCAGTACCAAAGATTGAAAAAGAATCACGTTGGATGGAGACCACAACAAAGTTTTTATTCATAATACACTTATACTTACTTCTCCACCAAAATTAAATTCTTGGTTGGATTCTCAACACTCAATCTTTCCATCAATAATTCAGCTGGTTTATTATTAAAACCCAATGGACCACCATAATTTATAATATTTTTACAAAGAGAAACAACACCAACAAAATCAAGTTCGTGTAACTTTACACACAACTCATCATGTATTTCACACCATTTTAATAATTCTTCACTACTCTCATCTTTCGTACACAAAACTTCATAAATGTTGAGCGCATCTTCCTTTCCCTTTACGGACACATAATCTAACCACCTGCATGTAAACATTGTCTTGACGGCCTCATACGTAACATCTCCTATACAAAACACGGTTCCAAATCTCTTGTTGACGCCTTCAAGCCGACTTGCTAAATTGACTCCATCACCAAGACACTATGTGAAATGAAAAATCATTTTTAATGTATTTTTACATACTGTGTAATTAATTCTTGCCGGCGATCCTACATTTCCGATCAAACAATCCGAAGTGTGCTAATGTATGTTTAGTATTCTAAAAGTAAGTTGTTGACGCACCACTCCAATTCGTATTCCCAACGTCTTCAAAACCACATGTGAGGCCTCTTGGTTCATGTATTTTATCCTCTTCATCATCTCAAGTCCTGCTTCGATGCCTCTCACTTCGTGTCCTTCAACCTCCATCGGAGCATTCCAAAAAGCCCTATTTTTGAAAAGTTAAAAATATTTTTGTAAAGTATTATTACATGACACAATCCCCGATAAACTTATCGACCGTCCCACCAGAGGCCATGACTGCTTGTGACATTTCAGTGAAGAATAAGCTCATTAATTTGACCAATTGTAAGCTGTTCAAGACTTCAGAGATACCAGTAAAGTTTGCAATGTCAAGGAACATGATGGTTAATCGACGAGGCTGGACTCCTAATTGGACACCTGCATTCCTACTTAACATTTCTCTCACAACGTCACCAGGAACGTATTTTTCAAAGTTCCGCAGGCCCATCCTCATCTGTGACATACTGTCGGCCATGTCCCTAAACTCCTTTAATGTGAAAAGCTGTTCAAGCATCCTTGAGGTGTGTTTACTGTCGAAGGATCCCTTCGCGATTAATCTCATGTCGTCAGAAACTTTTTGTATGGGCCTGGTTATGCATAATCCAAATAGTATGGAAATGAAGACTGTGAGGATGACCGTAAAGATGCTACATAGACCAGATACTAGGGTCATAATGTTGACGTAATTGAGTAGTTGCTGATGAAAGACGACGGTTGCGATTATCCAATGAACTCCAAGTCCATCATCAAAGATCACAATGTTGATGTTTCGATCTTGTCGGTCTGATTAAGGTTAGTAACATGTTCGTGTGAATACATACTGGAGTCAAGATAATGAATTTCAGAAGCGACTACATTATTGTAACCTCCGAACCTGCCTAAAATGGCTTGGGCGGCATCTCTCACCACTGCAGTGGAATGAGAAGTTGCAAGAATTCTTTTCGTCCCATCTTCACTCTGTACCTCTCCTATAGAAGTCGCCACTATTAATCCATTCTCGTCAATGATGAAAATCTCAGTAGGCGTCGTCTCGGTGTTCTTGCTTAAAAATGTAGACATTCTCGTCAGGTCATATGTGATTCCAATCGAACCAATGATTGGTTTGGATGGATTGCTCTTATCCAAAAGTGGTGCTGATAATGTAACCGCCAGAGCATTGACCGTTTGTCCACCAAATAATGTAAGGTAAACATCCGTCCATCCCATCTTATTGGTTTCTTTGGAGCGCATGTACCAGGGTCTTGCTGTTGAATTGTATGTGGTGCGGGAGATGAGCGATGTGTTCGTCATGGTTACATTATCAAAGTAATAATTGTAACACTCGGCAGCTCTTGGGCATATGGTGTAGGCATCATTTACCATGACCGACTGAAAAACTCCTTCGTCGTTACCCCAGAATGTACTTCCGTAAGATGGCTGCGAGTGCGCAATGCCATAAAAATATCTTCTTGCTTCAAGTGGTTCATTGGACATGTTTGACACAATGTTGTTATTTTGAAATGTCTCTGACCAATTAATATAGTCTATTGCTTCTTTTAAATTACTTGGTCCCATTTGCATCAGCGATGTGGTAAATGTTTCTACATTAGCACCAAGATAACCATTTGCAACCGAAGACATTTGTGAAATAACGCTACGTAGGGTAAGGAAGCCAATTACCCACAAAAGAACTCCTGTGAGAAATATACAGGATGAAAATAAAACGATCATTAATCCTTGTATGCTCCACAAGTATCTTAAAAATCTGAATTGTGTTTTGTTGTTGAACCCAGAATTGTTTGTAGGGGAGGGTATAGAGTACCGTAAGCGTCCATGTTCATCGGTAATTGGTGTGATGTCAGCGGGAGAGCACAAAGCATCTGTAGTATCCGATAAAAAGCTCTCACGTCGAAGGTCCGCTAAATTTGTTAGCATTCTTCATTCGTTGCTCAAATTCATGTGATTACGTTTTTAGTCCGCGTACACTAAATTACGAAGGGTCCAAAGTACTATTTTTCCAATTTTGCCACTGCTTTACAATCAACTACACAAATGATTACCAGTTTTTCGGCATGTACATAAATATTAGGATAACATTGTCAAATGCAGCAATAAGGCCGAGACCTCTTTAAGCCAGTTGCCGAATTGAAAAATATAGATGCCCAAAGTATATATACCATGATATAAACAATAAAATATTCAAACACATTAAATGTTTATTTTCTTTTGAACAATGACAACTTTTGAGCAAAACGATGTGCAAGTAGCAAAGTATCACCAGGCCACCTTCCGCTCAAGAATCTTCCATCCTCAATGATGAATTCATTTCTTACGTCCCAATCCTTCTTTGGTGCCAAAAAGCCAGCATCAAACAATTGATGTGCTTCGTCTTGTCTGTCTGCTTCCTCTTTGGTTTTTGCATTGTACATTAATCTTGTGACTTCATTTTGAGTGGTCTCGTTATATGTTCTGAACATGTTTCCTAAAATTAGGTAAGTCGCATAGTATGCTGTATTCTCCTGAACATTTGTTAGACAAGTAACTCTCTTACCAGTCAAAACGCTCTTTGAGTGGTCTTGTAGTAATTTGGATCTTGCAACGAGGAGGACACCATGACAAATGGCGGCAACTGGTCTATCAAGGGCCCAGAACTTTGATACTTTTTGTTGGAGCTCCTCACTGCCAAGGTATTGCTTCATTCCTGGTGCATGTCCTCCTGCACAGTACAATCCGTCATAATCTTCTACATTAATTGACCTCCAGGTAATTGGTTTGAGGAAGTGCTTGTCCTTGGTCATGTCTGCATATGCTTTTTGAATGAATTCATCTACAACGGTAAGGCCAAGTGTTGAGAAGATGACTTTGGCGGCTAGGCTTAGTCCCTCATTTTTAAGGATTGCCATATCTCCGACGGCAACATTTCCGTTTTCTGTGGCAAAACGTACTTCGTATCCATAATTAACCAGAACACTCCAAGCTAGAGCAGCTTCTGTAGGGTCAAATTCTTTATCAGGTAATGGTAGTAGCACTAGTCTCTTTGGTTTGGCTGTTGTGTTCCCCATGAACTTTAAAGTCTCGGGAATGATTACATTTCTGAGGTACTTCAAGTTCTCACTGCGTGGATCAGATGTCATAGAACCAATATCGTGAGCATTGGTGGCAGTCACTACTAAGGTGATTAGTGCTGCAACTGCAAATAAACGCAAGTTCATATCAGTCAGTTATTTTATTTTCAGAACGAGTGGAGATAATAGTTTTTATAGCGGAGTGAGAATAATTCCGAATGCTGAGCTCCACGATCCGAATATTTCCACTAAAAAAAGATGGCCGTTCTTCAACTGCATTTTGTTCCCTTACAATAAACAAATAAATTCTTCAATTATCTGGAAAGGTCATGTCTCAGGATGATTTCAGCACACCAAAAAATTCGTACCGTACAATAGACCACTCTCCAGCTTTCAACGACGATGATTTTGAAACAAGCAACTTGCGTGCTGAATTAAACAGAAGAATACCTGGACCCGCAGGCGATCTGTCTCATTTAAAATCAGACGACTATTTGGAAAAGGGCAAAGAAGAGCAACAACAATATTATCAAAAACTCATGGAACGAAGAGAGAGAAGGGAGAGACGCAAAAGAAACTCGAATGGAGTTGCGGATGATAGTCCATCCAAGTTGGATGGACCAAAAGCACCCGTAAAGGATCTCGAGCAGGAAACATCTGCTTGGAAGGAGATGGTGAGCTTTGTTTGCAGTAATAGTAAAAAACAAAAGAACCACTTGGAGGGCAAAAACATTGCGTACATTGTGGACCTAAGAAATTATACATCTCCTGTTCCTGTTCTTGGTTTAGTAGTTCGTCACATTTTGAATTATGATACAAATAGTGCCGCCATGATTCTCATGGGCGAGTATGAATGTAACGTAGAATGGAACTCGAGCGGAAAAAGCGTCGTCTCTAACATTCAACCTTCATCCAGAACCATCAGGGCCATGGTGAGCAGATCTGCCATTGATAAATGGAAGGCCATCACAACAGTGGGAAGCGTAGTACTTTTAAAGAATGTCAGCATTTTTAAACCGACACCAGAAACAGAATATTTAATCATCACTGTTGACACTGTGTTGAATTTATGGGCCAGCGAGCGCACTATAAGAGAGGCAGAAGGAAAGAAGAGAAAAAGAAAGAGCTCACAACAATCAAATTCTTCGTTAGATAATTTATTGGATAGGGACTTGTTGAATGGAAGTGGAAGTAATAATTCGTCCCCATCAATCACTCATTCATCCATGCAACCTCCACGATCCGTTACAAAAAACAACAACAAAAATACTCAACCCAGACCGACTCCATCACCAGAGAGACCACAATCTCCACCAACAACAACACCTCAACGAAAAAACTCCACTCCTTCAAATCCCTCACAACCTGTCAAAAGACCAATACCGTCAACGCCGCCACCAATTCCCCAACCACAACAATCAACACAACGACGCATTACAAATACACAAAACCCGACAAGTACTACAAAAGTTGTTCAACCTCAGCGTCCACCTTCGCCTGTAAGAAATTCAATAGAACCTCCTCTCAAAAAATCCAAACCTACTTTAGAACGACCTGTTGAACAAGATGTGTTCCAAGAACCTGAAAGCCAACATAGTGAATTGAATTTATCAATGGATGATTTTGTTGATAAGGTAGGGAAGGAAAATGAGGGACTGGATGCACTGGACTTTGACCAAGAGAACCAAGAACCAGCGGAAAACGATGGCTTCTTTTAATGTATTATTGTTTATAATTTTTTAAAAATGTAATGTAAAAACTATTCTGAGGGGTAGTGAGTGGTGTATACTTTATCGGTATTTGAGTGCACACGATGTGTCGGATTAAAAATATCGTTTATTCTTGTTGCATTTTGTAATTGATGTTCGATGTTTGACATGGGCGTTAGAACTTCGTTCTTCTGACAATTCAAGTTCGGAATTGGAGGTTTCTCACCTGGCAATTAAATTCTTCACCCGGCAATTAAAATCCTCACCCGGCAATTAAAATTCTCACCTGACAATTAAATTCTCACCAGGACATTGATTACAATATAGAAGATGTTGGAGGGAGTGAGAGACGTTTAACGGTTTGTTCACATGACTGGCATATTGCAGGTATAAATACAATAATAAATCACGACGTGATGCAACAGTAGAAGAGTGAGCACTGCAAAGAAGATATTATTATTTTACTTTAATAACACATGCTTAACGAATATGAGTTTTAGTGTAGAACCCTATCTAAAAATTCATCAAACGGCTCATTTTCTATTATATCAAGTTCTTGTCGATTTCTTTTGTTTGGTGGTTTTCGTCCGCATAATGTGCCTCGTCGTTAAAATCATACCAATCGTAACCCCCATCTCTAGAAGTTCTTCTTGGTTTTTGTCTTGAGACTCAGGCTCATACTTAGCTTGGGCAAGACTCAACAGCTGCAAGAGAGACTGTTTGTACGTTTTAGTACCACATTTTTTTGCCAACCCTTTGTTGTATCAAAGCGGAAGACAGAAACATCGTCTCCTGCTCCTGATTAGCGCAAATTAGTTGAAGCGGATATGTTTTTACCCTTCTTTTTTGGATCCTCCATCTTTATAAGAGCTGCATACAGACTCTCAAAATGTTTGACAACGGCGGCTCTCTTTGTTTCCAACCTCGAATTTAACAATAACTAACAAAGGGTCGATTACGTCAGTTACTACAACCTTTTGACTGTCATCAGGTAAACAAAACGGAACGAGTAAATGTTTGACACAACACAAATGTACTGCAACTATGGACTCCTCATCTGCTCTATCGTGTACCTTTCTCTTTCAACCTTCTTCTTGTGTACGAGTGCATTAGTCAGAATCAACTCACTGCTGGGGTCAACAGGTTGGRATTGTTTCTCCAAATCTGCAATCCTGCATTAATGTGATTAATTTGAGGACGTTGACCAAGATAAAGCGGCTATCTTGTATGGGTGAGACAGAGGTGAAACACCCTCACACAACACATTGTTGGTGGTGCGATAGGCGTAAGTTTAGCACCAATTGACAAAAGGCCAGGTTCCATGATAATTGTTGTGTGAAACAAACCATTAAAAACGTCTCCCACTACCTCCAACATCTTTTCTTGTCGCAATCTATTGTAATCAAGGTGACATTTCAATGTCCTGGTGAGAATTTAATTGTCAGGTGAGAATTTTAATTGCCGGGTGAGGATTTTAATTGCCAGGTGAGAAATAACCTATTCGCATTCAAGTTTGCACCAATCGTCAATCGTCTTTGTCACTTTCAATTTTAAATGAACACTACTCGTGTACTCCTTCTCTTGCTTGTTTGTTTCTCTTTCGTTTTTGCTGTACTGAATACAGCAGATGAACCAGATCCGGACGCAGATACTCTTGCCAAGGACTTGAGTGGCGCAGTTGTGGGGTACGCGTCAGATTTCCGCAAAGTTAGAGAGAAGGTCAAGGGTGACCTCAACTCCGAGTCTTCAAAGTTTGAAAAACTGGCTTCTCTTATAACAAAGAAGGATCCTGAAAGTCTTCAAGTCAAGAAGGGTCTACAAGACATTTCAAAAAAACTCAAACTAATGTCAAAGAACATTGGCAGATCCATTTTAACATACTCCGTCAAAGAAAACCTTTCAGATTCCGACCAGAGTAATGAACCACAATCAGACTGGATTCCCATTTTAGATGAGGTAGTAGATGTTTTGAAAGGCACAGCCGACTTTGTGAATGATGTCGGAACCTATCACAAAAGAATAACAAAGTTGGGTAACTGGGTAGGTGAAGAGGTCTCTCCATGGTTAAAGGAACAAGGCCTGGAAAAAATCTCCGAACTGGCAACAGATCTCAGCAAGGACATTCACAAAACATCCAAGGAGATTGCCGACAAGGAGAAGGAACTTGCCAAAAAACTAAAACCAATAAAAAAAAATAAAGTTTTCCAAGCAGCAAGAAAAACCATAACAACTGTCCAAAGTGTTTTGAGTATTACTAGCATTGCAGAAGATCTATATGATGGATTTAAAGACATGATTGATGGCGAAGCACCAGAAGATTTGGAGGCGTTCACAAAAAGTAGTTATTTGATTGCAAGAAAAGGTGTTTCTGGATATAAGCAGTATGCAGGATTTAGACGAGTCAATGGTAAATACGAATACTACAGCAAGCCGAAAACAATCATGAAGAGTGCCAGTAGGTACAATAATGGAAAGACAGTATCTCAAAGTAAAACTCTACGTCAAAGAGCAAAGGCTGCCAGAAACAACATCAAACTGAATGCTGTCGCAAGAAAGGCTGCCAAAGCCCAGGAGGCCAATAAAAATTGATTTGTTTAAAAAACTGTTGTTAGATATGTATCATTGCATTATTTCTCTGTAGAATTTATTAATGTGAATGATACATGGATTAACTCCTATGTGCGTTCCTTAATTGGAGTTGGAAGTTCCCGGCCCACAACCCGGAGAATCTGTGGAGGTTGGTGCATATGTTTCATTTAAACGGAAAGACAATTACTTCAAGGATATTCTCTTTTCAAAAACCAAAACACAATGTGGTCTTGCATCCCCTTGATGGTTCTCTCGTTGACAGCCCTATGTTTGGGTGCTGAGCACAAGACTCTTGTTGTCATGAGAGTGTTCTCTTCGATGAGAAACCCAGAATGGTATGTTGATGGTGCTTCTCGTGAGGAGTTGCTAAGGCTTGGTAAGCAGTCAAATTGTCCAAGCGATAACTAAACAACACAGTGAAACCATTGTACGGAAAGGAGGAGCACAGTTGCAACAGAGAAGGTAACAACTTGGGCTACACTGGATTCAACATTATCGACTCTTCCGACAACAAATGCGTCTACGTCGTCAACTCTGTCGAAGCAGAGAGCTATCTACTTGGCACTTATGTCATGACAAAGACAAGAGAAAACGAGGACGCAAACAAGATCAACACCCTCGTCGAGCATGTTAAGACCGTTATGACTGTAGGTGTAAACACCGTAGCAGTCAAAGAATCGCCCGTCTATCCTGCTGCAAACGAAATTATCAGAGGTCCAGACAACGTCACAAGATACTCACCTGAAAGGTAAGTGCTATTAGTATCATTTATCTAAATCACAGATGGAACGACATCTTGACAGCCCTTCGCAATAACAACTGTTACAACTATGGTACAGACGTCCGCACAGACTCGTTTGCTCAACCTGGAGTTGGTAGCGGTAGAAGTTTCAAGACTCTGGATTGCAGCGAAGTTTGGGAAGCCAGCATCAGAGACGGTTTGACGCCACTCGAAAGCAAGAAGTGCCCCGAAAAAGAACAACCCGAAGTTGGCCACTACGTCACTCTTGTTGTCTGGCCTTTCATGGACTTCCACGTAAGTTTGTTTTAGGGACTTGATACTTAATGTCCATAGTGGTATCGTAAAGATTTGGGAGGCTATTGGTCACACAAGCCTGGATCTACCAGAGTCAAGGATGTCGATGCCAGCCAGAACAAGATTTTGAACCCAGACAAGGCAAACATTAAGCCATACACTGAAATTTGCGGATACTATGTTGTTGTTCCATCCAAGATCACTATCAAATAAAATAACTTTGGATACATTTGTTTTGAAGAGATTATTGATTTTATCTTCTCTTACGCGTACTTCTCCTTTAATTTTGCTCCCTGTTGCATTGGTGTTGCTCTTTTAAATTGACTGATATCATCATACAATAAAATAACAATTTATGTCTCTCGTACGGTTTCCATCTTTTGACATGTGATGGCTTGAAGGTATTTAAATGTATCTAGACGATGGTGTTTTGTGAACCAGACTATCAAGTATCTACAATTTCCAGCAGCAACTGCGTGTATTCCTCGGATTGGGAGGTCATGTTCACGGTTTGCATTGTAAAAGCATTGTGTTGTAAATCTAGTATACTTTTATTAATCATCAGAGTCTTCTTCTTCGGTTGCCTTTTTACTCTTCTTCGTACATCTTTCGCTGAATAACTTGACAGCAGTCACTACCTGTCCATGATCACTTTCAATCTCAGGCGGACTCTCATCAAGAAGCGTCTCGTCAACCAAATGATCGTTAAACATTTGCACATACTGAACGGCACCAATATACTTGGGATTACTTCTGACAAAATGACCGGACACCATAATATGGTCAAGAACATCATACCTACCGTTGTGAATGTGAGAATACTGTACGTCACGACTCATCGTCCTGACCTGTATTTCACTTGTGGACCACAACAGTGTTTCCCATATGGCATTTTTCATTTTGGTCGGAAGAGACTTCCACGGCTGAGTGCCGCTTATAATCTCTGTGGTTACAGAATGGACGTCATCATTTAAATCACCTAACAAGATCAGTGGACAGTTTTTATTGTTTTCTAATTCATCAATAATAATGTGTCTAAGAGCCACGGCCTCGGCTGTTCTCACAAGTAGAGAAAGCGCGCTCCCCATGGATTTGGACTTTTGTTCGTGCCTGTGCTCTTTGGGTACCATCGGCTTCTTGCTCTTGGAGTGAACAACAAACACGGTAGCAGTAATATGATAGGGCAATTGGATTGAGGCTCTAAGAACAGGTCTACTAAATTTTGTTATGGGAATTTGAATGTGATTGTACTCCATTAGAGCACTTTTTGGAAAATCAATTATGGATTGAGTGTTCAAGACTGGAAATTTACTAGCAAGCCCAACCGTCGGGCTGTGGCCATTGGCATTTGCCGTATATACTTCAGAGTCTTTGTATAGTCCAGATGCTCTTGTGGCACGGAGAAGAGTGTTGTGGTCGAACACTTCTTCAAATCCCACAATGCATGCCTTCATTTTCTTCAACTGGTCTCCAATCCAGTTCACCTTTTCTACAACTTGGTCTGGAGTGAAGCGACTTCCGTGGTAGAAGGTCACATTCTCCTTTTGGAGGTTAAGTACATTAAATTGGCCAAGACGAAGTTCATATGTCTCCTTGTTATTTGTAATGTTCTTTACGGAGTCATCTCTGGAAGACTCTCCCCCAGACATCTCTGATGACTTTCTCTTGCGATTTGTTTTTGATCTCAGTTTTGGAATGTTCAAGGTTGTCCGTGCAACGAAATTACAAAAGAAAATCAAAATCAAATCAAAAATGAATAGGATTCCTCTGAGATTTGTTTCCACAAGATGTTTGCCACCACGCCACTATTCCACCACTAATAACCCAATACAAACTGTTGGTGTGATTGGTGCAGGACAGATGGGCAACGGTATCGCACTTGTTGCAGCAATGAACGCCAAGAAGAACGTCGTGTTGGTGGATAGCAATCAAAAATCCTTAGACAATGCAATGAAATTCATAGGTAATATTAAAATACTAATCTTTTACTAAATTGTAGACAAACTCCTGGTCAAGTATGTTAGTAAACAGACCTTAACTCAAGACGATAAGGAAACCACATTGTCGCGCTTCAAAACAACAACGAAACTTGACGATCTCGCAGCTTCTGATTTTGTAATTGAAGCAGCCACAGAGAACACTGCCCTCAAGCAAACCATCTTCAAGAACGTCTCCGACATTACCAAGCAAGGTACGATCTTGGCCACCAACACCTCATCCATCTCCATTACTCTTTTGGGAAGCATTGTAAAAGAACCTCAAAATGTGATCGGCATGCATTTTATGAACCCAGTTCCGGTCATGAAACTTGTCGAAGTGATTCGTGGTTTGGCCACATCCAATGAAACTTATGAAAGAACAATAGACCTAGCTGGTCAAATGAATAAAACATGTACGCTCAGCAAGGACTCACCTGGTTTCATTGCCAATAGAATTTTGATGCCTTACATTAACGAAGCCATTCAAACATTACACGAAGGCATTGCCACCAAAGAAGACATTGACACCACAATGAAGTTGGGAACGAACGTACCCATGGGTCCCCTCACTTTGGCTGATTTCATTGGTCTAGACACATGCTTGGCAATCATGAAAGTACTTTATAACGAATTTGCGGACAGCAAGTACAGACCGTCTCCATTGTTGGTAAAGATGGTTGAGGCAGGTTGGTTAGGGAAAAAGAGCGGAAGAGGTTTCTATCAATATGAATAAATGATCTTGACACATTAAATGTGACTGACTGTTGTTTATTAAAAGTTTACATTTTCATTTCGAATCTCATTTCTCCACTGGATTTATCGACACGTGTGGTGTAAATGGTGTTGGAAAGAACCATTCCATTCTTGTATCGGAATCCGTCTAAAACTTGATTCTTTGTGAGCTTTTTTGCAAAAGTGCATTGTCCGTAACTGGCACAAATGTCCAACACACCCAGGATTTGGTTGTCGCTGAGATCAGTTGTTTTCTTGCAGTTTGTGTTTGCTTCGATAGACATTTCATTTCCACCAGACACAACGCTCGGCTTCTGGCAAGAGTAAGCATAATAAGGAAACTTGCAGTCTTTGAATAATGTGGTGTAAACATCTTCAGAGGGTGTGTTGCGGTTTTGGTTCATGATGTAGGTGGACCAACAATCAAATACACAAAACTCGCAACCTTTTTGTCCCTTGGCAAATGTGATTTGTGAATCGTAGAATTGTTCTCTGGTGATTGGGCCGTTTGATCCATCAAATTTCTTTACCAATGTGACCTTGGAATAGGGAGCATAACCGGAAAAGAAGTAAGGATTCCTGCTAGGTGTGACAGCAATTACTTTTGGTCCGACAGTTTTTCTGGGTGTAGTAATTCTTCTTGTGATAACTCTTTTACGTACAACAAGTCTCGGCTTCCTGACTGATAGACTTCGGTTGCTATATCTTCCTGCCACGTTAGAGTTGCAGCTGGAATCCCCACAGTATACATACATCGAGCAGCATAATAAAAGGACAAGGCACACCAACCTCATTTGCTACTTTCAATGAAAATATTTCAACTTCGCCTGTCATACATCAATTGTTATGCGCTACTTAGAAGCCCAATAGTGATTGATGTCCGTAAATGAACAAAATTTGAATATTGTAAATATCAGACTTTAGTTCTCATGTAAGAGCGATAAGCCACAATACCAGCTTGAAGAACCGAGAAGGTTATTATGAATGAATGAGAGCACTCATTATATTTGAATCATCTATGATGCTGGGGTCTTTGATAACATGTTTCTTATCACTTGAGGGCATGTTTATTAATTTATACTCGAGTTTGGAGATTGATTCAAGATGGCCTCTCCGCAATGTCCAAGATCGGTCAGGGCGGTTACGAAAAATTCGAAATCAGCATTTAATTGTTCGATAACATTTGGACTTTCTCCAAACGTTTGATCGACAAAAACCAGGTTACGAGACAGTCTGGTCATCGTGCAAATTGTTCCATCTTTTCAATACCTGATCGTGACTCTAAATGAACACTTTTTGTATTTAATAGAAATTGATCATAAACGCTGTTCATCGTAAATGTTGCTTGAAAACCATAGCCCGTCTAGCTCAGATTTTTGAGTATTCGGTAGAGCGCAAGACTCTTAATCTTGTGGTCGAGGGTTCGAGCCCTCGGTGGGCGTTATTTTATTCTGTATCCATTGGKACCATGAGAAAATCCATGTTGGATGTGGACCAATAGTATTCTTCTAAGAGTATGTAGTGTAAGTTGTACATCACGGCCCATCTTGGTAGTTTAATTACCGAAGATGAGTTATGGATTATCATTTCCAAATTTAATATAGTCAGGAGTGTACAACGTTAGTAAAACCAACGTGTACTAGATTCTATCGCGCCATATCCATCTATATGGATTCCACATTCGGGGTTCTCATCATTTTTGATAAGGTTGATTGTAACCTGTTTAAATATAACATTAATCTTTATAATAAACGTTTATTCAATTCTTTATTTAGCTTGGAATAAATTTATTGTGGAAAGTCACGAATGCTAAGTCCAGGTTCAGTACTGCAATACAATGCGAGCAATATACCTGATTCATTTCTTGAGGATGTCAGATTTGCGGGACTAGTCACACCGGTCATGGATCACGTACATTTTGTGGATGATGACGCCCAAGGGTTTGACTTGGATAGGATTAACAGAGTAATAAACAACTATTATCATTTATCTGAATACATCATTACATGGTACCAATCAATAATTGGGAAGAATAAGTATATTAGGATTTTGTCGCCATTTAGCTTTGTACCAATGATTAGGAGGTATCGAAACAAGATTGACGTTTTACCGCCAGACATGATGTCAACAGGGGATATAGGAATATTTATTAACATCAACAACAAAATAGTTGTTGCTGACCCTAAAAAAATAATAGAGATGTACCCACAGTACGTTCACCTATACTGTAAATACAAAACAGAGTACTATAAAATGAAAACAAAAAAACCATTTATAAAAAGAACAAGAACAATGTAAATAAAAAGAGATTTTTATAATATACTTTGTACGTCTATTGCACAATTCATGTTTTACGGCAGCTCAAATCTCAAGAGGATGCTCATCAATCAGAAGCATCAAAATTTTTGATGCACATTACATTTTCTTTTCTTGTTTATCCAATGCCTCTTCAATGTATTGTACTCTGTTTTCAATTTGTTTTGCAACGCGTATAAGTTCGGCTAACGTACTCTTAGGCATATCACTAGCAGTCACAGGCTCAGTTATTGTACTCTCGCTGTCGTTGGTGGCATAACTCAAATCGGTGTCGTTGTCTAAAGTTGCAAAACAATTTTTGAACAAATTTCTAACATAACGTTTGATGCTGTTGACAAAAATCCAAAACTTGAGAGTAGAAAGGTTATTTGAGGCTTCACACTCTTCAAATTTTTTACGATCTTCACTGCTTAGAAACATTTCAAAGAATTGAAACATGAAGGACATGAACACTCTATTGAGAAAGGAAGTGGATGCGTCAGGTGGCACATTAACGCCTTTCCAGTTCATTAGTGTTTCTGTTACAAGTGCATAGAAGAGATTAAATAGAATTAATGTAGTCATGCTGACGGTACTATAAAAAAATAAAACAACAGATGTTTCGGTCAAGGATGGATCTGCGATCAAATCATCGGTTACATCGCTCCAACTCTGGAACATGCTCACCTGAAGCATTGTAAGAGTGCTTTTTTGTAAGCTTGAAAAGTACTTTTCGCATGGCTCGCAGTTATGGTTTCGTTCAGGACCAAAGAAAATATATGACAAGGCGCCAAGTACATACATGACAACCGTAAACAACATACCAATATAAACCATTGGTGGTACAGCAACCGACATTTTATAAAGGATCGGTTTAATGGCCTCCACATCGGCAATGAAAAACCCAATCCGAAGAGGTAATGCAATACCAAAGTATGAATAATCACCTTCTATTACAGCAGGTAATGACAAAATACAATCTGACCCAATGATTACCAAATCATAAATCGGATCAAACCTAGGGTAGGATATGAAACGCAGAACACATTCAAAAACTAAAACTAACAATAAAATTGCATAAATGATATCCAACTTGTTGATTTTGTTTCTTAAACTACGGTAGCAGCAAGGTTTCACATGTCTAAGCTCTGTGCTCTTGTTGTCCATGCACTGCCTTAAGAGTGTTTGATTATAACAACGTGGTTTGTCGAAACAAAATTCTTCTATTGAACTTTGGCCATAACAATATAGTATAGATTCCGCTTCATAATCATAGGTACGGATGAGGTAAGAACTATAAATGGCCCATGCTGTTATTACTATTGTGAGAACGTAATAAAATCTGCTTCTAAAGCATAACCGAAGAAATTTTAATGATTTGTTACTTTTATAAATCCTCGACAACCTGTTGAGAAAGAACATCTCCAGTCAACTCCTTTTTTACAAAGATTATTTTATTTCAATCACACACATTCGTACCAACAACACTCATCGCTTATTTTTCTCATCACCATGAACGTCTTCCAGTCTTGTTTTTTAATTAATCTCTTACTGTACGCACTGTGAAGAGTTCGGTCTGAGCACTAAAGTAAGAAGTAAGTGACCAGAACGATCTTTTATTATTATTTCGCATTGTGTTAAAAGTGAATTCCGACTTGGCATTACGGTGCCGATGATATTTTTTCGAATTGAGAAGCAACTTCCCCAATGTAATTCTTCTACCGGCTTCTTTCTTCTTGGATATTTAGCAAATACTCAGTACCTTGTACTAAGTCAAGTACAGAAGGCAAATTGAAAAATGCAATCGAACATTTAATGTCGTTCAGAATAATCACCAAATTAGATACCCGTACCACATTAACAATCTGTCCTACAGTAAGAAGATGCAAAATGTAACAATACCAAGTAAATTTTAATTAAATAAATTATAAATTTTTATTTTTCAAATCGAAACATTAAATGGTAGTAAACAGATTTACTTGAGGGTGGAAATTGCAAGTGCTTTGGAGAACAATTTACTCTTTAAGTGTCGCGTTAAATTGTCTACATCGTATTTATATAAATCTGGTGTGTTGTCTTTGATTTGAACATGAACTGAATAACCATAATCATCTTTATAGAGCCGTCTATTATGAGTTATTACAACAAGAAAATTGTCTTCATCTTGAAGACTATACCGCTCTTCCTTCACATATGTTACTCTATCTATTATGACGTTTAAATTGTCTAATAAACAATCATCAGTCACTAATCCTTTGTCCTCATACCAACGCAAAGATGATATGAAAAGTGAGATGTGAGAGTCAAGATTAGTAAAACTGGTGGTTCTTGAATAAAATTGTATTTGAAAATCATTACGAATTGGATCAGTTGGATCGTGACAGCAATCTACAAATGCAATTTTGCAATATTTTGATACTGACTCGCTAAGCGCGTGGAAGACTAAATTGTTGTCTATTACATTCATTTCCAAAGTACATTTTTTGGATTTTAAAACATCAACAAATTCAATGCGCACCATTTCTTGAAGATTTGCAGAATTTTGTAGAAACTTCGACTTGAGTTGAGCAATGTTCAGACTCGTTTGATGAGAAAAAGAGGTAGTGATTTGTTTGTCCCTACCTACATTACAAGACAAAAGCTCAGCCAAGTGCATTTCATTTGTATATGAGCACGAAGCCATGTTAAGTCTTCCAAATTCACAAGTAAGAATAGGGTGCGCTGTATCAGGGCAGTCCAAGTTCTTATTGTAATGAGAGCAAATATATGTTGCAACTCTTTGGAGCATGGTGTGGATTACATCATCGGTGCCATATCTTATTAGAGTGTTGATCCCTCCATATTGACCTGAAGAAAATTGCTTTTCGTCGACAAGATTAACATTCTGAACGTTAGATGCAACAGAAGAAGTACAATAAGATATAAAAGAATTATTCAGATTGGAGGAATTGTTAAACAAAACACCAAGAAGATTACAATTTGGATGATTTTTGTTGGGCAACAATACAATATGGTTTTCTTTAACATCAATAAAGTGCCTCGAAGACACGATAATCTTTTCTCTAATCATCTCAGAGGCCTTTAAGAGCTGCTGCACGTTTGTATAAATTATATCCAGGTGAGATCCCAATGATTTAGTACCACGAATCATTGTTATTTTCCTCACGCCACTGAGCTTTGCAATATCGTTGATTGTGGCACCCTTTTTACCAATAATGTACTTTACAGAAAGTTCTGGCACCAATATTCTTGCCCTTTGGGATGTTTGTTTTTTATTGCGTGGTTTAAATCTACGTTTGAACGAAAAAGTCTCTGTGCTCGTATCTTCATCAACTTCTTGTTCCCCGAGGAACTTAATAATTAAGATTATGAGCACCCCCACCACTGTTGATAAAAGAAACTTCCATACTTTGCCTCCCCAACTCGTGATTGATTGCATCATTTTGAAGTCAACTGTTGACAATTTCCAAAAATCATGAGGACGACAGTTCAAGTCAGGGAAGTAATATTGCTGATCAGTAAGGTACTCGGAGATTATGAAAACAAAAAGCATTCCGACTGAAAGCAGAAAACTGAGATTAATAATGGCACAAAACACCCAATCCAATTTCGACTTTGAAGAAGCAGTAAAATTCATCTTCCACTACTACAAGGATCTTGAATTACCACCAGAGGACACAAGGGATCTAATTAAAGGAGACATCAACGACTAGGACGGTGATCTAACAGGGAAAAATCGTCGACATATTAAACAAGCAAGTCGAAACCTCGGCATTCAAGATGCAAATAATCCAAGACATTATGAAAATTAGGTACATCAAAGCATCGCCACATGTCAACTAATAATACTCAACAACAACAACATAATTAATTCTTCTCCAGAGGAGATTGTTCGCTTCTCACTACTCTACTTTTTTGCAGTATTCTTACTCTATAAGGTATTATTCGCTGGGTCATGTCATAGCGTTATAAACTGCTTCACTAAATGACATAAATTACCAGAGGAAGTATTAAAACGGGGACAAGCGGGAATCGAACCCACAACCTTCCGCACCCAAAGCGGAAATCATACCAATATCTTGACACTAGACCATTATCCCGACGTTAAAAAATACTTAAGTGATGAGAACATCTCTTTATTCCATGATAAAATGCGTAAGGATGACATGCAAGAGAAGTTAGAAGAATAAAAGTCATGTGTTGTTTAATAATCATACAGATCATCCGCATACCACTCCTTTAGGTGTCCATCTGGAGGGTGTTGGTTCTCGTCAATGGTGGCCAATACAAACGACGCCACGCCCGTGATTTTGAAAGTACTACAAAACACCAAATTCTGCTACTTTCGAAGTTACAAAGTACTGCTTCGGAGCTGGTTAAAAAGTAGTTGTAAAAAGTAGTACGAAAAGTACYAAAATAAACTGCGATTGATTAAATTACGAAGTTCAATTAGTAGAGGTGACCCAATATCGATTCAAATGAATGATGTCGTTGCGCTACGAAAAGTAGTGTCATGCGGATGAAAAAGTAAGATCGGGTGTAGAAGAGGAACTTTTAAAAATGATGAGCAGTTTAGAGTACAGCAGTGAAGAGGAAGACGACTATAGGACGAAAATAATTTTATTGCTGATTTTCCAGCTCATCAAGTTCTGCTCTCACCCTTTCCAGCATCTCCCTCAATGTATTTTTTTTGTCGGCCAGATGTTTGCGCTGCTGCCTCCTCTAGCTCGATTTCTTGGTCAATATCAATTATGGTATGTTCATGGCTGTATTGTTGGGTGCTCCCCTCATTGCTTGATTCGCTACTTGATTCATTTTCTAATAGGGAAAATTTTCGGTGGGGTGATGACCACTAAAATTTTTAGTGGTTACCATGATTAATCAGCTTAGTCCTTAAACTATTCTTCATTTGATCGGTGAAAGTTAAGGTTGGGAAACACATCTGTACTCTTTGCTATCTACTTTCAAGTATAAAAGTTGCTCTCGTCACTCTTTGGGTAATACTCACTGGGGGACTCAAGAGGTTTGTTGAGATTTGTAACTATACTGTCTTCACCCTTCAACATTCTCATTACAGCATTATTTATAAATCGAGTTTCTTGTGTTTCAACAATTCTCCTGAGTGATAGAAAAAACAAGCATCTTGGAAACAATACGCTTGGCATTAGCTTTGAGGGCAATTGGTTGTGCACCGAAGGAACCAAGTTTATATAAATAGCTTCGTCATAACATTGTACATGCAGTTTTTTGTTTAGCGTCGTTGTTTCTGGGTCTGTCTTGTTGTTTTCTCTTGGCGAACCCTAGTAACACCATTAGGTATATCAATATAAAATCGATTATATTTCAATCGCTGTTCTATTTATATTCAGTTTTCGAATTCTCTTCAACAGTAATTCCATTTTGTTTCAGTTATCTATTATGATTCAATTTTGATTCAATTTTTTATCAATTTAAATGTTTCAATTTTAATTCAATAATAATTCACTTTGTATTCAATTTTATAACGAAAAGTTATTGAAATTCATGACACTGCTTCTATTACTGCCTAGACGTTGAGCGAATGGTGGAATTATGAACATTGGGCAGTGGATCTTTAAATGAAAGAGAACGTTTATTGTATTCAACTTTTCTGATTACCTGAAATGTAGATCCAGCAGCGCAAATGTTTATATGCAATAAAACCATTGCGCATATATTTGTGCAGTCTACTTGTGGCCTGTCTCAAGTATTTCTGTCTGCCTCTCCTCAACTTCTGTTTCACGTCATCAATTTAAATATTTGAGAAAGCCCTGCGGGAATATGCTTGCTTGTTATTCTTTTAAATTCCATTGAGCATAATGCATTCCTCTGAGCATCCAGGTTTTAAAGGCCGTGATGCTCAAATGCCTTGTTTACTGTGTAGTATTCGTTAGCAGGTGTAGGCATGCCACAGTGTTATCGTATGGGTGCTGAAGAGCGTTTGTATGTTGGTTCATTTTTGTATAAAACAGGGTTTAGCCTGAAACGTTTGTATGTTGGTTCATGTAATCATTGCCGAAGAAGAGCGCTTAATACCAAAATCTTCCACAACTTGACTGCGGATTGTTGAAGAGAACAATGTGTTTGATTCAAATCCGTCACTTCGCTCTGTACATTATTGGTTGTATGGTGGTTTTGAGGGCAACTCAAACTTTGCAAGCGTTTTGTAACCAAAAAGATTGGTTTTGAAGGTCGAACACTAACGATATTTATTTAAAAAGATGTGAGTACTTCTATTTAGTTTTAGACTAATGATGTAGGATAATTACTTTTTTACAGAGAATGGTTTCCTTGGTGAGCATAACGGGGTAAGATATTGTTTGGTTTTATTTGCAGACATGAATTCCTGTCATCACGGGAGTAGTGCATAGTTTATGTAAAAATATCATCGAAATAAATATTACGTTTATTACTCACATCTTCAACATGCTCTTCCGCTGTGTATTGATTATCGCATGCATTTTCAACCGTAACATTAACATTCGGATCTGCTCTTGTCTTTGTGGCGTTTCGTTCAAATCGTTATTAATTTCGTTTTCGCCCTCCGTTAAATTGACATTAGGGTATTCGTCACTAAAACCAAGAACATACCCCTTCAATGCCGCAAACACACAAAAAAAGCGACAAATTAAACGCAATGAAGACAGTTCAAGTACTTCAATCATACAGGACTCAGAGGTGAGCATTTACTAAAATAACAATTTTCACAATTAAAAAGGTGGAACTTGAAAACCAGATGGAACAAGTAACCTGTAACGAACAAAGCAGGGATGTGACACAAGACATTCAAGATAATTCATCTGTTGAGATTGGAGGACATTTATTCAAATTTAATTTGAATAGTTGCTTATACCAATGGGACCACTATTTAGAATTGGGTACAGCTCCTTTAATTAAAGGATACAAGGACAATAATTATGAACACCAATACCAAGGGTCCCGCAACACTTTAAAAAACTTGTATATACAACTGCTCCAAATCAAGAAACTGGGAACTGAAACCACAAGAGCATTGAATAGCCATACTAGAGCTCATCAATTTAACAGTCCTTGTAAAAACAACATTCCAAAAACTTTTACTACACTTGAGTCAAAGTACATTGAATTCAGTAGATACATTAAACAGATACCATATTGTGAATGTACAGAGTTTTTGTTTGACCCAACAAAGGAGAGCCAACAAGTATGTCCCATTTGTAAAAGAACTGGTTTTCAAGAATATACAAAAGATGGGAAAACTCATTATAAACCAAAGTTCTGGTTTTATTACATGCCATTCTCACATATATTGCTTAGTAAACTACATTTGGATAAGTCTCTTATTGAGCAAGCAGATAAAATCAAACCATCAACAGATGGCAGTGTATCAGATTTTATTGATGGAGATTGCGCCAGGAAATATTTTATGGTGCATCTCCTCATGTTGGTGAGAAGCGCGCCCACGGTTACATGGCGTACCGCGGTTACAATGACCAATAAACAACGCCACCTGAGGTTACGTGCAAAGTTGCGCATTGCACAGCTAAACTCCAGCAGCCTCTACAACAAATTTCGCGCCGTCAATACCTTGATTGACAAATATAAAATTGAGGTCCTTTTCGGTCAAGACCTTGGTTTTGTACTCAACCACCCACGTGCTTCGGCTATATCCAAGTTCTTCTCTGACAACAACAAGATTTTCATACACGCTGCCGACCCCACCCAGCCCCGTAGCGGTACGTTCATGGTCTTGGATAAGTGCGTTGTTGCCAACTATCGAGTTATCACCAATAACCCGCGCGCTTTATCAATAGAGCTTCGCACTAAAGGCAACCCAGCCAAACCACTC
>JAOPGA020000134.1:0-19683 GCA_026419775.2 Acrasis kona
ACGATAAGAGGCCCCCACATGGATGACCGACACCTACAATACGCAGGTTGATATAGAAGTTGACAGGTTGTACTATAAACTACCAATATATGCACAGAGGGAGTCCCTCATAAAAACCATAGATGCCGAACAGGCAGTACTTGTGGTCGGGCAAACCGGCAGTGGCAAATCCACACAGCTTGTACAATACATTTATGAGGAAAGCGAAAAGCTGTTCCCAAAAGGATGTAAAATAATAGCCTGTACCCAACCAAGAAAGGTCGCTGCCACAAGTTTGGCCAAAAGAGTGAGCGAAGAACAACGATGTAGTCTTGGAGGGTTAGTCGGCTATCACGTCGGGTCATTTTCGCGACAATCACCGTCCACGAAAATCAAATACCTTACCGACAGAATGTTACTTAACGAAATCATTGCCGACCCCGACTTGATGGAATATTCCTGTGTGGTTGTGGACGAGGCACACGAGAGAAGCATAGATAGCGACTTGTTGTTGGGAATGCTAAAGAAGTGCATGACGAGAAGAAGCGACATTAAGGTGGTGGTAAGCAGCGCCACGTTAGACGAAGGATTATTCAGCACGTACTTAAACGACTGTCCCATCTCTCACATACCCGGTCGGACCTTCCCCATCGACATTCAATACCAAGAAAAACCCATGGACGGAGACTACGTATACGCTGCCGTTCGAAAAATCAAAGAGCTATTGGATGATGGATACCCAGGTGACATTTTAACATTCTTCACCGGCATGGATGAAATCGACCGCGCCATGGGCCTCTTACACAGTCATTCGCGATATGCGGTCATGTTACCTCTTCATGGACAATTACCACCAGAAGAACAAGACCGAGTGTTCTTGACTGCTCCACACGGAAAGACCAAAGTGATTTTGGCAACAAACAGCGCAGAGACGAGCATCACCATTGATGGAATCAGACATGTCATTGACACCGGCATGGCAAAAGATCATTCCTTCGACCCGACGAAAAACATGAGCGTACTAAGGGTCAACCAAATCACGCAGAGCAGCGCCAATCAAAGAGCAGGAAGAGCAGGTCGGACCAGCCCAGGAACATGTTACCGATTATACTCCGAAC
The DNA here is from genome assembly GCA_026419775.2 of Acrasis kona. Taxonomy (NCBI): domain Eukaryota; phylum Heterolobosea; class Eutetramitea; order Acrasida; family Acrasidae; genus Acrasis; species Acrasis kona. The sequence goes on from JAOPGA020000134.1 coordinate 1,098, forward strand.
ACGATTTCGAACAATTGGAGAAATTCAAAATGCCCGAAATATTACGCATTCACCTTGGAACGGCGGTATTGAAATTAAAATCATTCGGAGTGAAAAACATTAGTCAATTCGATTTCGTGGAACGACCCGATAGAGATCGACTCCAAGAAAGCATTAATGACATTACGCAATTGGGCGGACTCGATCAACACGGAACATTAACCGACAAGGGACACATTATGAGCAGCCTACCGACCGTACCACTTTTGAGCAGCATGTTGATTCAATCGGTAGATGCCGATTGTTACTCCGACATGCTCAACATTATCAGCATGCTCAGCGTGAGCCATCAAGTTTTTTGGCGTGGATTCGAAGCAGCCGACAGAGATAGGAGCAGCAAAAGAAGAGCTTACTTTTGTCACCCGTTAGGCGATCTCTTCACGTTATTAAACTTGTACGTTAATTACATGAACCAGAAACCACCCGATAGAGATCGATGGTGTTTCGACCATAGCATCAATGCAAAGAGCATGATGATGGCTCGAAACTATCGACAAGAAATCAAAAGTGCAATGATGAACGTGAGGGCACTAAGTAACGGAATGTCGCGCGTGAGAGATGACGTGCCGCGATTAATGAACAGGGAGACTTATTCGTCCATCAAACAAGATTCGTTACTAAGGATTATATGTAGGTCTCTCAAAAGGAACATGTGTTGTATGAACGGACAAGGTACAACCAATTACACTTGTATAGAGAAGGAAGCCAATGTGGTATTACATCCATCAAGCAGCATCATACTCCATGGAGATAAACCACGTTTCGTTTGTTATTACGACATGATGAGAACCAGCGAAAGTTTCATTCGAAACGTCACCATACTAAACGAAACTCTACTCATGGAACTTTTCCCTCAGAAATTCGTAAAGAACATTATGGAAAAGGCACAAGAGTTGGTTCAGGTACGTATCGATAAGATTGGACCCGAAGTAATCGAGTCCATACAAGCTCAACAACGAAGTAAGATTTTAAAGTTGGAGAATAGCTTGGAAGCAACCATTCAAATCAATCGCGAAAAGTGCGAGTTGATTGGTTATTGCGAATCTCATCGAGAGTCCTACGTTCGTAATCAACTCGTACAGTACGTTTTGAAAAAGAAGAGAAAGTTATTGGCGAAACGAATGGAATACGAGACGAGCGGTAGAGATGTTCGATTGTTAATGTTACCTGGCGGAATGCCAGAAACATTACTTTTTGCAAATGAATACATTGACGTTGGATTCAGCGGAATAGTAGACGGAGAGCGTTATTTGCACAAGAAAGCGTGGTTGGATCTTGTGGAATGTTACGTGAACGATATTACTCAGGTAAGCGACGTGTGGGTAGGTACGCGAGACGCATGCGTGATCAACGATTGCGAAATCTCGCTCATGGGCAGCATACGTTTCAAAAGACCAGATGCCGCTCGTCGCTTCATCGATAATTTCAATTCCAACATTCAAAATCAATCCCTTCGCATTCGAATGTTTCCCAAAAGAAGTATCATGAGTCCCAATCGCTCTCGAACCGGTAATTCAACAATCAACATGATTTGGAACGTAGGTAAGAGCAAAGGATTTGCATTTGTAAATTTCCAAGATCATTCGGCATACTTGGCTGCTCTCAAAATGGACAGAACCATGTTGAACGGAAGGATGATGTTCTGCGAAACGCCCCATCGACACAATCAAGGTAAAAGAGATGGATATGCAATCAGAGTGAGCGGATTAGGTAGTACCGTTATGGAAAAACACTTACGACCCTTATTCTCTCACTTTGGTCGTATTACGTCGTTGAGCGTAGTGAGGGAACACGCTTATAATCCAACGCCGGTCAACGAAAGTCAAATCAAGAGAATCATGAGCGAATTCGGAGACGTGGAGAACGTTAGAATCGTAAAGAATCTCGAAAGTAGAGGATCGGCATGGATCACTTTTACGGAACCCGAGTATGCAGTCAATGCTTGCGAGAAATTGAATCAGAGCGTAGATGTGTTGTGTAAGGATAGCGTGATTGGATTGGAACTGAATCGTAGCTACGCGCTCACGATTCCTTATGGCGCCTATCGTCTATTCAAGAGAGAAACTGAAATCATGAGAGACGAGTGCGATGATCCAGGTACCAACCTGAAACTATCGGTCAGAGTGAGGGACGATAATTTTGTAAATATATGCGTGGATGGAGTTGACCAAAGGAGCGTTATGGACTGTAGACAACGAATCGATAATTTATTCAGCTACGAACGAACCAGTTTGATGAATAACCAGTGTAATAAATACTTGACAAAAGATCCAAAAGGAAAAGCTTGGTTAGCTAGCTTAGAAGGTGACTTTGGCGTCTGCGTCACCATTTTATGGAAGCACGCTCATATCTATGGCCTTGCGAGAGATAGAATGGTGGCTAGATACCAAATGGTGAAGCATTTGGAACGATTCGACTCGATTGAATCTTGGTGCATGGATTTACCGCGTGGTGCGGTCAAAGTGCTCGTGGAGGAGGATGGAATGGGATTGCATCACATTAAGGAGAACACTGGCGTCGACGATCTGTTCATCAACATTCGTCAGCAGTATCTAACTGCGAAAGGAACTCCAGAAGCATTGGCAGAGCTTCAAGCTGAGGTCAAGTTGCGCCTCAGCAAAATACCACCACAACCAATCATCACCGCAGAACATAGCGGCGATGCATCGACTGTGGAGGAGGAAGAAGAATTGGAGTGTATTATTTGTAGGAGCACTTTGGAGAGCAATCACTTTCAATTAGGAGTGTGTGGCCACCGCTTCTGCACTGGCTGCGTGCGTCATCAGCTGCAGAGTCATATCGCCACCAATACCTTTCCCATCAGTTGCGTCCAGTGCGGCGATATGTTCAGCCTAAAGGACTTGGAGCAGCTATGTAAGGGTCAGAGCGAAAAGCTCAAATTGTCGAACGCGTCGGTCAGGTACTTGTTGGCGACTCGGAGTAACGAATTTAAACAGTGCCCCACTCCAGATTGTCAACAGTGCTACAAGGCAAGCTGTAGAGTATTTTCGTGCCGTTTGTGCATGAAGATTTATTGTAACATTTGTAAATCAGAATATCACGCCGGACAAACGTGTGACGAATACAAAAAGAGTCAACAGGAACAGACGGATGAGATGGACAAGTTTAGAAAGACGCATGACGTTAGAAAGTGTCCTAGTTGTGGTGCGGATATAGAGAAGGATGGTGGTTGCATGCACATCACATGCAGCATGTGCCAGACTCATACTTGTTGGATATGTATGACTTCTTATCCCACTGCTGCACTGGTGTATGCTTGTGTGTCGGAACATGAGGCGGCAGGTCATCATGTGATTGAAGAGGATGAATAAATTATTTTTCAAAATGTTTCTTGTTGAATGTGTTTTTGAGAGTAAAAGTACATTTTTAATTCTTGCACTCGCAGACTTTACATTTACCTTCGGGTAGCTTCTTTTTGACGATTTGAATGGCGTTACATCCCTCTGGGCATAGGACGGTTGGACAGTTGGACTTTCTGATGGATTTCTTCCCATTCTTTTTGATACATTTTTTGATACCGCTGGGTGTTTTGGGGCACTTCTTCTTCTCACAGCCATTTTGAATAATAACGTATTTGCATGTTCTGTTTCCGTTCAAGTCACAATTGCCGCAAACTTTTTCCAATCTTCCTTCCACAGTGGCTACAATCTTTTGTCCACTCACTTTTCCTAAACTTATATCATACCTCTTTGCAAAAGCAGAATCAGCCGAATGAGTGTCTGCAAATGCAAAAGAGCATAAAGCAAGGAAACAAACGACAATGGTTGCGTACCTCATTTTATGATGAAATGGTTTGACATTGACAAGTTCGCCTGTCAAAATATAGATTTTTGTAAGTAGTTTAATTTACAATTGTAGTGAACTGGAGTTCAATGATGCTTTAATCATAATAGTAGTGGCTATCTACAGTGGTGAAAAGTAACAATTGAAACAGGTGATATATGTTGGTATGATGGTATCCCCGATTCCTACCGACCCTTAATCATGCTTAGCATTGCCTCTTAAGGTTACAGCCATCGGTTAATGCCATGGAGGCTGCAAGAATACTTTACTCTTGTATGAACGACCAACCTTAGCATGAATTCTGGAAGCTCAATGTGAAAAAGTGACAACCAGCACGTAATGATGTAGCGCCATTTCGCAATTTGTATCTTTTTAATCAAATTTCTAAATACGTATATATATTATTAATAGTTTACAGTAATAGATATATTTGTAAGCCAGGGCACATTTAAGGTAATTCGAGTTTCTCGGGGAGACGTCTATCGGACTCAACCACGTTATTGGAGAATATTTCGGAATTCAACAATGAAAACGGTCATAGTGTTTGTGGTGTTGTTGGTGCTTGTGTGTGTTGATGCTCAATACTATTATTTTTACTCGCAGACCACCTCCACACCAACAGCCACACCCACACCAACAGCCACACCTACCCCTACCCCTACCCGTACACCCACTCCGACCTCAACCCCAACAATTACTCCTACACCAACACCACTTACTTGTTTGGGGCGTGGTACTCCAACAAACACTTCTGGATGTTCATGCGATTCAGGGTTCTTCGGATATAATTGTGATTATGTGTCTTGTTACAGTTGCAAATCTAATAACGACCCTAGCATCGCAATACACCGCACATACAGCGCTGACTCAGGTTACTTTAACTTTGCTTGGACCGTTTCATGCGTTAATGGTAGGAAGCCCTATAAATTTTACGTGACCACGGTTAATGGAGACATCCCAGTAAGCCCAACTCAGTCATATGGTTGCACAGAGAGTTTTCTATTCAGATTATATTATAGCAACGCTTTATGGGACATTTCATATTCAGCAAACACCATCGAATATTCTACGACCATAAAAGTGGTTGCTCAAGATACTCTACCAAGCTCATCATATGGATCCCTAACAAGAGAAACTATTTACACGTATCCTATTACTTCAAACTTCCCAACAGTTGTATCTGTTAATTCTATAGTACTCAAGGACTCATCAAGCATCTGGCAGGTGTCTGGTATGGAAGCAAGGATTGTGGGTGCAAGATACGATTATGCTAAAAACACGTATTTGATTACTTACCGTACTATAACAACAAAATCGGTTTATGTTGATAACGTAGATATAGTTTCTGTGCCTAACAATATTACTTCGAGCCAACCAGTGAACAGCACAACATCCAACGCCTGTGGATTGAGCGACTGTTCTAATTATAACGTACAGGATTGGGTTTTCTCGCTCACTTCTTCTGTTTGTACATTTACTGGATATTACAATTTCTCAATCAGTGTCGCTTGTACGACTCCTGGCTGTGGTGTGGAAGGATCTGTCACAAGTTCAGATTTTGTGGTGTCGGATAACTTATGTAAAATCCAAACATCATATTCTACATCTGCATCCATGTCTAGTTATTCTGATTCTTCATTTTATATTCCAATTGCCATTCTCAATCCCAAGAATACTGAAGCATACACTTACTTCAGGATTAATGCAACTTCAGCTGCCGCCATCTCTAGCATTGCTGTCAGAGAAGTTGTTGTAGCGGTGTATTCATCCTCGAATGCTTTATTAAAATACGTTCCTTTGAAAGTGAACGGAGCTGTGACAACTGATGGTAGTGCAGTAGGATATGGAGATAATTCGAAAGGATTCAATTTGAAGGTTTTAAAGATTACGGGACTAAGCTATTCTAACGTCTACAAGTTGGTTTTTAATGCGTATATTGATGTAACATATGCCAGTGGAGTGCAACGTAAATTATCGGCGGCAACTACGACTGAATCCATCCAGTTGAATGCTGACCTTCAGATTACGTCAGATGAAACCCAAACAACATCAACAAGTAGTTCAGGCATGTTAAGTTATTCTCCTGGATTATTTATTGTTCTGGTTTGCTTATTGCTCTTGAACTAATCTCAATAAAGTACAATTTTGATTAATGTCCTCTTGCAAGAAAACATCTACCATCCACCCCACCTTTACTCATCCGTGGTTAACTTCGAATGCGGAGTTTCTCCATTTTTGACCTTACAAAAAATCGATTTTATTACATTAACAACATGGACAGAAGGGGGATTTCACACCCTTGCAACGCGAATAAGGTAAAGCAAACTCATGTCATTAAAAACGAGAATCAAGATATAGCTAGTTTGTTAGATGGTTTCCCAATACAATCACTATACGAAGAAGGACGTGGTAGATTTTTGATAGCAACACGTGATTTAGTACAAGGAGAAATAGTAATGATAACGACTCCTTTTGCAACAAGTATTTGCAAAAATTTCAACACAAAAGTATGCCACAAATGTTTCAAAGAGACTGTTAAAAAGCAACCATTCCAATGTAATTCGTGTAAAGAAGTATACTTTTGCAGTACCCAATGCCAAGACGATGCTAATTGCCATCCAGATGTGGAATGCAAATCACTCGGGGGCATTAAACTGCATTCAAACAAAACAAAACTCAGCTCTGACGAAATGTCAGATGTACGCACAATTGTAGCAATTCTCTCCCGTCGTGACATTAATTCTGACTACAGTAAAGTAGAGAAGTTAGTTTGTAATAGACCAATAGACAAATCCTCCGAACGTTATTTGACAGCCATGGCTCAATTTATAATAAAAATAACAAACTGTGATCTTGTTGTTGATCAAATTATTGATTTGGTATGTTCAGTGAGGTGTAATGCTTTTGGTCTTTGGAACAAGAAGCAACAATGTGTTGCCACCGCATTGTGTCCTGAGGCCAGCTTCTTTAATCACTCTTGCGCTCCTAACTGTTCTAGAGACTCGGCAATGTCGGGTAATAAAATCGTGGTGAGAACAATAAGGCCTGTGAAGTGTGGTTCTGAACTTTGTATCTCATATGTCGACCCTCAAATAGAATTTGAGGCAAGAAGAGACCTGCTTAAAAGTGCCTACTACTTTTCTTGTAGATGTCAAAGATGTGCAAATCCCTCTGATAAACTAAACGAAGCTATAAAGTCGTTTTTTTGTCCAAGAGCTTCTTGTAATGGCCTACTAGTTCCGGAGGATGTTAATTCTGTTTCTAGAAGGTGTAAGTTGTGTGAGAGGAGGTGTGTGAAGGACGATTGGTTGGTCAAAGCAGACGAATTAGATATTCATTTAAAATAAATTCACAGTGTAGCTTATGAATAAACATTATTGTTGGGGCTGGGTTGACGATATGTCAAGCAATTGTTACCAATAAACAAGTCATACACAAACCGTTCAAAAGTTTGGTTACAAAAAACTGTCTTTTATTGATTATGTAACCCATCATCATGTGCTTCGTGATTGTTTTTCGGTAATTTAGTTCTACCTGTTACTTTTGTGGGCATTCTTCGGACTTGAACGCTGCCATATTTCAAGCTGATGCATAGTTTGCCCGAACTAAAGAATTAAACGCAAATGTTAAATAAAATATTCAACCAATCTTTATTCTATCTGTTGTTATTTTGTTGAAAATCATACCGACCATCGGCCTTACTAATTCTTTTTTGATTTGTATTGGGTTTATGATAGAGGCGGTAGTGGGTATTGGTATTCTTATAATACGATCACTATTTTTACATACAATCTCAGCCCCACCATCGTGACCAAACCAATCTATTAGTAGTTGTCCGTCTATACCATTTAGAGTAGGCTTGCATTCTATTTCTAAAACATTCTCGCCCTGAATCACAAAGAATTCATAATTATACTTAGGCGATCTCTCAACGAGAAGATAATGTGAAGTTGGGGTTTCAAAGTGATAGTAATCACTATGCACGGTCATTAGTGAGTTTAGTTCTGCATCTTTCACTGATGGGGTCTCTTCTTGTTTAAATATAATAATCTCTTCTGCTTCAGGCTCCAACTCTTCTGACATTGATATTCTCTTCGCCGGAGGGAGTGTTAACTCCCTATCATCAGGGGTGACTTTGGCAGCCTCAGATGCTGTATCATTTGTAGATGTTGTTTCACATCTAACTTTGTGTTGATTACATGCGGCCTTTCTGTTCACATAATATTCGTTGCAGTCCTCACAGAACCTGCAAACGACTCTTTTGTGGCAGGTACACTTAAAAGTTTTGTTGAATCTGATCGCTGTATCGTTTCTTTTCAAAGGGGTATTGGTTTCCCAACAAAATAGCTGCTGTAGACCCATGCGAGCTGATGAACGAGAGGAATTATTTAAATTTACCTCTTTACAATCTTGGTAGGTATGTGAATCGACGAGATAATCAACTTTGGTCCTTGGATAGATCTGTCCATTATTGTTACATTGGCAAGTTGTAAAGTGTTTTTGAAGACCATGACGTCTTTTTAAAAAAGAACGACATGTCAATGTAATACTTCTCAAACTAACTAGTCTTGTTCTTGTTAACAATTGAATATTTATTATATTTTTACATTACTCTACAACTTCTGTGTCCTGCCCATTATTCATTAAGAAATCTCTTCTTTCTTTTATGGTCCTTGACAAGTCTCTAATTTCATTTGACTTCTCGCTTGTAGTTTTGTTATGGATTTCTTTAGAGTCCTGAACAAGAAAATAGATGTCTACAGGAACAGTCATAACGGTAGCGACAAGTCCTAACACTCGTACCACTTTACCGAGAGAGGCGGCTTGTCGAAATAGTGGAGTCCCGATCTTTACAAACTGAGCAGAACTACAACCTTTGGCCACGACTTGGGCAGCACTGCGGATGCCATCTGTGTTTGTTGACTGAGAAGATTCTCCCTCTTTAAATTCAGTAGAATCAAAATCTGATGCAAAAAATTCTGATGCATCCAATTCTGATGCATCCAAACCTTTTACCAGAGTATTAAAGAGTGATAAAAAGGTGACATTCTCTCCGACGCTTTTCAATTTCAAGGCGAGGCAATCTCCCTCACATTTAAAAAGTCGTATCATCCAATAACTGATCTTTTTTCTCAAAATCTCATCTAGGAGTATTTTGTCTTGTAGTTTTTTGGCTTCTTGTTTGATGATTGCCCATTCAGCTATTGTTGCACCAACGGCCGTTGTAGTGCCGGCCGTTCCTACAACGCCACCAGCAACTGCTAAACTTAGTGACAATCCCATTGAGACAACTGAACCTAAAACTCCAACAATTACAAGTCCTGTACCTAATAGGGAGGCGGCAGTACCGGATACTTGAGCTATTTTTACTTTCCTGTGGTGATCGTCTAATGAATCGGCAAGTTCTAATAGCTTTGGAATTAGTTCGTTCATGTTGTTGACCCACTCCAAAGCCGCTTTATCTAGCATTGATAGAATGCCGTCGCTATCAGGTTAATGGATCTCTATCAAGTCGTCGCTTACAGTGTTGAGCAATCTATTCCTTCGCAGTAGGCATTGTGTTCGCTCACTTCAGATCGTTTTGATGTATAATGGCAAGAATTACACTTCATTTCGAGTGACTGCAAAGTCGCAAGAGTACATTCGCATTCTACTTTTACAGGCTCTGATTTTACCTCTATTCCACACTTGTAACAGGTCTTACTCCCCTTTAGAAATTCCTCGAGGCAAGATCTACAGAAGTGGTGATGGCATTCCTTTACTTCCAAGGGATCTTCGAGGGGATAAAGGCAAATGTTACACTTGAAGCTATCCGGAATATCTTCTTCTTTTATGTATGTATGATTGGGATAATGAGTCTCTCTGGTTGATGTTCCTTCCGTCATATTTGTGTTCGTTATTTAGAATGTTCAATTACATTTTTTACAAGACAAATCTTCCGGATCTGCACTTCGGTAGCGTTCTTATCAGCTTACATGTTCTCTTGTCTGTCAACATTGAGGTACAATATCATAGATGTTAATAAATCTGAAACACAATTTTCTCAACAAAACATTTGAGCAATAATCAACATCTTGAAAGTTTATTGAGACCGACCGTTACATTTAGTTTGGAAATAATCAGCATTGAGAGATAATAACTTAAGCTTGCCTCTTCTTCAACTCCACTCTCAAACCTAATGGACTCTGTGTAATTCTGCTCTCTGTTCTGATATCACCTTGTAAAACCTCTTTACTGTTCATGTACACATCACCTTTTGGATTATTGATCTCATAATTGAGAACAATGTAAGCAATAAGAATCGCAGTTTCAATTTCGCTAAACTTGGATCCAATACCTGTCAAAGTTAACAAAATTCAAACTATTCAAACTTACATTTTCTTTGACCCAAACTGAAAGGTAGGAACGAACAAGATTTTACTTTATGGTACTCTGATGATTCTGGATCAAACCTCTCTGGTTTGAATGTTTTAGCGTCTGGCCAGTACTTTTCGTTCTTTTGAACTTGAGCCACATCAAGATAAATTTCGGTGTTCTTTGGAACAAGGTACTTGCCGATCGTTGTATCGGTTCTTGTCATTTTTGGAACTCCAGATACGGGTGGATGCTTTCTCAAAGTTTCCGTAACGGCGCACTTGGTATAGGTGAGTTTTTCGTAAGTGTCGACAGTTAATTCATCAAACTTTAAACCAGACAAAACCGTTTTGACTTCCTCGTACATTTTGTCTTGAACATGCTTGTTAAGCATAAGCTCGTATAGCATCCATGATAGTGTCGTTGCGCTAGTCTGCGTTGGGTTAGGTATTTAAATAGATTTTGTAACGAACCTCATGTCCTGCAACCAAAAATATAAACACATCACTAACTAATTCCTGGTCAGTAAGGGACGTCTCCTTTATTTGTTCCGCATTGCTACTAACCAACAAACTAAGCAAATCGTGCTTTCCAGTATCGTAGAGATTATCCATCCTGTACTTGATTAATTCTCTCATGTATAGTTCAGTCTCATTAAGAGCGATATCTGTTTGGGGGAAGAATCGTCTTGCCCATTTTGGCAAAACACCACCAACCAATATACCCAAAGTCATGGTCAATTTGAGTGCATTCTCAAAAGTCATCTTGTGGGGTTGCACTGGGTCTTTTGGAGCAAAAACACCTAAATCATATCCAAAAGCAACTTTACCAATAATATCGAGGGTAACATCCTTTAAATTTTAGTAAACATTCTGTAAATGGACATACTTGCATCTCCTCAGTTGCGTTGATGACTAATCCGAAAGCGGACCTTGATTTTTCCATGCGGTTGATAGAAAGGTTGATACATTTTGCACTTTCCTTCACGAGGTAGTTCATATGATTCTCTGCAAATGCAGGATCTGCCACAACACGGTGCTTTTTCCAAGCACTGTCGTTTGTGCTGACAATGTTTTCGCCCCAAATGTTGAGTATATCGTACACCGGAGGTTTTGGAAATAGTTTAGCCCTAGTAAGGGCAATGTCTTTTATAAGGTCAGGATCTGATATAAACAATCTTGAAACTCCACAAGCTGTAATTCTAAGAACACCATCCTTTACGAATCCACTTCTAAAAAGTTGCTCTAATGCTGGTGATTCTGCACCTCCACCCACTGTTTGGTGTTAATATGGTCAAGTTTAAGTAAATGTAGTACTGTATTTGTTTACCAGTGGGAGCTTGATAGGGAGGAAAGGTCCCAGTTGTGTTACACCTGGAATGTGTGCATATGGCATCCTCTTCCACCATATGTAAAGGGGGATAATAACGATGAGTACTCCCACAACTAATAAACTCGTCAACATGTTAAATTTACAAGTGATTGGTTTTACAAGTCACACTTATAAATACATGCACACAGGAACTCCTCCTCCTGCGGAATATTTTACAACAAGTAGAAATCCGAATGTACTTGGATTCAATAAACTCCAGGAATCCTTTTCCTGAAAGCTATGACATGTGCTATGTTTATGTGTTATTTCGCCCATATCAGCATTGCTGATTTAAAGAACTCCTCGTCATTGTTTCAATTCATATTTTTTGGTCATTATCTCTGTGTATGATGAAAAGCAATACAGTCCCGAACAGTTTATTGTTTTCTGTTGTAGCAAGTTAAATAAATCTATTGATAGATGACACCTCGAGGTTATTATCATTTGATCATCTTTTATTCCAATTTCTCTAGCTATCTTCTAAAATGTCAGAAACATGTCAGAAGTTTTTGATAAACATACATTACAATTTATCTATTTTATAGTAAAAATCTAGTTATATTTAGATCTAAAACAAAAAAATATCTTTCTATATTCAAAAAACAGAATGACTGACATCGAGACCAATGCCATTCATAATACTTCTCAAGACGAATACTACACTTCAAAACTAAGGGACGAGGTTTTTAGAATACCGAAGCGGTATGTGCTCGATAAGATTATGGGTGAGGGCAGTTATGGCATCGTGGCATCTGCAAAAGATACTGTAACTGGTGAATTTGTAGCCATCAAAAAGACTAAAGCTGTTTATGCAAACCCAAAATACCTTATAAAAGGAAGGCCTCAATGTAGGTCCATAATGTCACAAAAACGAACACTACGGGAGCTTAAGATCCTTGGCCATCTTAACCACCCCAACATTGTAAATCTAAAGGACGTGTTCCAACCAGAATCGTACGAACGATTCCAAGATTTGTATTTTGTAACCGAGCAGATGGAAGCAGATCTCAGAGACATTTTATGCTCTGAACAAAAACTCACAGAGGAACATGTACAATACTTTCTATTCCAACTTCTATCTGCGATTAACTACATGCACAGTGCAAATGTAATACACAGGGACATTAAGGTAACTTGCTTTACAAAACAATTATTAATACATTTAGCCCGAAAACATTCTAATTAATTCCAACTGTCATCTCAAAATTTGTGACATGGGATTGGCAAGAGGTGTCGACTTTGAGCACGACCCAAGAATGAGCACAAACTATGTTCAAACAAGATGGTACAGAGCACCTGAACTACTTTTAGATTATCCTTCCGTCTCCAAACAAACCGACATTTGGTCTGTCGGCTGCATTTTCGCAGAGCTAATGAACAGACAAGTATTGTTCAAGGGCGACTGCACAACCGAACAAATAAAAATAATAGTACAGAAATTAGGCAAACCTGACCTCAAAGATGTGTATGGTTGCGAAAGCGGTGTAAATTATGTAAAAAAAATGTCCAAATCCAAAGGAATAAAAGATTGGTCCAAGGTGTTTCCTGGAATGAGTCCATTGTCTATAGATTTATTAATGAAAATGTTAACATTTAATTTAGAAGATCGCATCACTGCAGCAGATGCATTGCGTCATAAATACTTTGAAAATCTTTACGATCCTGATACCATCATAACGTGTCCAACTCTGTTTGATTTCAAATATGAAGAAGAATTCGAGTCCATAGAACCATACAGCGAGAAAATTAAGATGCAATGCTTTGAACTGATCCAAGAGTACAAGCAGCACGAGAACGTGTGTATTTATTCATCCGAATTGAAATCAAATCAAGATCCAGAACTAGTCAAGACCACCATTGTAAAGATACCCTCCATCAACACCTCAAACAACCAAAACAAAATAGATGCACCCGGTGCCATCCAAATGACATATGAGTCAAACAGTGCTGCACCAAGAAAAAGAAGCGTCTCTTCCATCATCAACAAAATACAGGAAGGTTTCAAGATCAAGTCAAGCAAAACCACTAGTCAATAATAAATCATTCGATTGATATTTCATTTGTTTGTAACCATGCGAAGAGTATGTGAATGAATGATATACAAAGCAAATTTATTCGTTATACAAATCTTCGTCCATTACCTCATCAACAGTTGCAGTCGCTGATGAAGCGCCATCATAGTCGCTAAACTTGAAATTCCTGACGTCGCCTGCAGTTTGTTGTAGAGTGGTGCTAAACATGTCATACTTTCTCATTTCATGCTCCGGCACGCTCTTTCTTGCATACTTCATAGCCTCTTCAAAGTGAGCTCTCGTAATCTCTGGTACAAGTTCGTCCTCCTCATCATCGTCATCGTCATCATCGTCCTCTCCAGCTTCCTTCCTCTCTGCAGCTTTTCTCTTCTTGTTATCCACTTCTCTCGCAATGCTCTCTCTGATGGCAAGCTTTGCAGCACGTTGACAAATCTCTGCCAAATCAGCGCCGCTGAATCCCTTGGTGGCCTTTGCAATGGCATTCAAATTTACATTCTTGCCGATGGGACTCTTGCGCAAATTAGCTTGGAAGATGCTCAAACGAGATGCTTCGTCGGGCAATGGAATCATGATCAATTGATCCAAACGACCGGGTCTCATGATGGCTGGATCGATGGTGTCGGGTCTGTTGGTGGCACCAATGATGAACACCATCTTCTTCTTTCCCATGCCGTCCATTTCGGTTAGAATTTGATTAATGACGCGATCGCTGGCTCCACCGGCATCGCCCATTCCGCTACCACGTGCCTTCGCGATGCTGTCCAACTCGTCAAAGAACAATACGCAAGGAGCTGCTTGGCGTGCCTTGTCGAAAATGTTACGAACGTTGGCTTCGCTCTCTCCGAACCACATGGTCAGCAATTCGGGTCCCTTGATGCTGATGAAATTGGCTTGGCATTCGTTGGCAATGGCTTTGGCCAATAAGGTCTTTCCGCATCCGGGTGGGCCGTAGAACAACACTCCCTTGGATGGGTTCTGTCCGAATCGTTCGTACTTCTCTGGGTACTCCAATGGGTACTGAACCATTTCTTGTAATTCGGCCTTGACTTGTTCGAGACCACCAATGTCGTTCCATGTGACGTTGGGCACTTCGACGACCGTCTCACGTAGCGATGATGGCGTTTGGATGCTCATGGCGAATCTAAAGTGATCTTGGGTCACGCACATGCTGTCCAATACGGCTGCGTCGATCGTGTCTTCTTCCAAATCGATCAAATCCATCTTCTCGCGAATGCACTGCATGGCTGCTTCCGTTGCCAATTGTGCCAAATCAGCTCCGACGCATCCGTGGGTGTCCTTGGCGACGACTTCTAGATCGACGTCATCGTCTAGTTTCATGTTCTTGGTGTGAATGCGCATAATCTCCAAACGTCCGATTTCGTCGGGAATACCAATGTCGATTTCACGATCGAAACGACCGAAGCGACGTAGTGCCTCGTCGATGCTGTTTGGTCTGTTGGTGGCGGCCATGACGACGACGTGTGCTCTTGATTTGAGACCGTCCATCAACGTCAACAATTGGGACACGATACGTCTCTCGACCTCTCCGTTGGCCTTTTCTCTCTTGGGTGCGATGGAATCAATCTCATCGATGAAAATGATGGCTGGTGCATTCTTCTCTGCTTCTTCGAATGCCTTTCTTAAATTGGCTTCGCTCTCTCCTGCCAACTTGGACATGATCTCTGGACCGTTGATCAGGAAGAAGAATGCTCCGGTTTCGTTTGCGACGGCACGTGCGATTAGGGTCTTACCGGAACCAGGTGGACCGTACATTAGAATACCGCGTGGTGGCTTGATACCAATGCTCTTGAATAGAGTTGGATGACGAAGGGGCAATTCGACCATCTCACGAATCTGAGCCAATTGTCTCCTGACACCACCAATGTCGTCGTAGCCTATTTCGTTTAATTTGTTCTCCTCATCTTCGCGCTTGATGGGATCGCCTTCGCAATGGATTACTGTATCTGGAGCCACGATGCAGAACTCTTCTGGATCAGTCTCTACAACCTTGAACTCTACGTTGCGCATGCCTCCGCGCACGTTGAATAAATCACCCTTGCGTACGGGCCTATATGTCTCCAAGAAGTATGGCTTTAGGAATGTTTCGAATAGATCACCGGTCAAACCTTCGACTGTATCATCAATGGGTAGAACGTGGATGCGCTTTCCGTACTTGACGTCTGGGTAAGCTTTGAGGATGATTACGTCCATCAATCTGACGCGTAGGTTTGCTCTTACGGTCTTGTTCATCTTGATCTTTCCTGGTTCACAATCGTCGTCGCTTAGTACGATGCAGATTGTATCTTTGTGCTTCTTTCCCATGATTCTTACTGTGTCACCTCTAAACAACTCTAATTGTTCCATTGTGTCTGGATTAATGCTAACAACGGAGTTATCATCTTGAGTAGCCTCGTCAACAACCAAACGGTTCTTGTCCTTTTGAGCCTTGATCTTCTCAAGGAGCTCTTGATGTTGCTGCTTGCGCTCTTGTTGCTTAGTTGAAGCGGCAGATGTTTCTTGGTTGTTGTCTGACATCGATATTATTGTATTATTTAGATCGATAGACTTTTTTAATTTTTTGATTTTATACGGACACTGAACAACCTGTTCAAGTTCATTCGATCAGGTTGATCGGAATGGAGTTATAATTAGAAGATAGTTATTAAGGACAATCCCTTAATTGTTAGCCCTTTATTGAATGAATAATCATTTGAGCTTAATCGTAATGCAAAGTAATGTGTACTTGTGGAGGAGTTTGTATGGAATCTCGATGCTGTACAACCAGAAATTGTAAAGTTAAAAATATCCTCTTTGCGGGCATGCTTGTTGGTGTTGTTGGGTTCGAACGGACTGTGAGTGAGTATATTTGAACCAAACGTATAGTTTGCCCCAAAGTCAGTAAATCTATGGTACTATGAAAAAATATACCACATGGATTTGATTTTATGTACACTTTCAGAAAAACACTTTTTTGAAAAAACTTAATTTATTCAAAGTTTAACACTTGTGGAGAGCACCGAGGTCCACCTTTGCACATAGTGCCAAGCACTCATTTCCGAACATGATTTGCTCCTTGTCGTTACATAGTGGTTCGTAAATGGATGCGCAGATACATTCGTCGTTTGATGGCTTCTTGAAGTCGCTGCACAAAACAAGTTCGTTCATGTTGTCGTGGTAGCAGTGGGCGAAGCACTCGTTTACGTAAAGTTGTTTACCTGTTGTTTTGTGGCAAACAGGGTTGAAAACTTGTGGGCAGAAGCACTCGTTTGTAGGCTTTAGTGTTGGTTTAGCAGTGGCCTTCTTGAACAAGTGGCAAGGAATTACTTCGCTCATATTGTCGTGGTAACATTTGGCATAGCACTCGTTTGAATATAGTACCTCACCAGTCTTTACGTGGCAAACTGGCTGGTATACTTGTGGGCAGAAGCATGTCTTTTCAGCTAACGTAACTGAGATTAGAGCGATGAATACGACTATTAAGGTTTGCATGTTATGTTGTTGTGTTTTTTGAGTAGTAAGATTGTGAAATCTAATCCGACTTTTAATTTGGCTTGGTTTCTTCCGTTGTATTTTTCACCGTTGTACTATATTATTAGCATWCMCATTRRTATGGGCCCAGAATCCAGAGTCGTATGACTTCCGTACAGCGCACACAGAGTGTCCAATCACTGTTCTAAATCAAGGTCAGTGTGGAAGGTACACAGAATTTTAACTTCTCATGATTCTCACACTACCAGCTGTTGGGCGTTTAGTGCCATACAACAACTCAACTTGAGGTTTTGTCGCCAAACTAACGGGTCTTTTAATCCGTTGTTGTCTCCTCAACATTTGATAAACTGTGACAAATTAGATAACGGATGCAATGGTGGAAATAGTAAGAGCTTCTACTTTTCAAAATCTAATGTTTATAGTACTTTCTGCCTACGAACACATTGAACAGCACGGAGTAGATAAGGAAGAGTGTACACCTTATACAAGCGGTTTAACAGGTAAAGATGGCAACTGCACCAACCAGTGCTCCGATCAAAAATTCAGTTATACCCTATCTTATGTCACCGATGGCGATTATATGAAACCAGTAGTAGAAGCGGAAAGAGTCAAGGAGGTTCGTTTTCAAATGCTTTTCATTTTAACACGAATAGGAAATTATGAACCATGGACCTGTCAGCATGTCTTTCGCTGTCTATACTGATTTTAAGGAGTTCTTCATTCACAACCCTAAGGGAATTTACACATCTAAAAACGGAACTTTGAGAGGATATCACTCAGTTGCCGTCATCGGGTGGGGCAAAGAAGTTGTTGGAAATAGTTCGATTGAGTACTGGTTGGTTTGTAATTCATGGTAAGTTTTTCAATACGATTCAAATTTAACATTAAAGGTCATCAAATTTCGGAGATGGTGGATTCTTCAAGATTGCTTTCGAAAATGATGTTGAATTTGGGAGAATAGCAGAATTTGGAACTCCATCTATAAATAAGCCGCCACCAAATGCAGTGCCAAAACCCATCAAGAAGAACAATTCGGTTCAAGTTGGTCAGCCAATTAAAGTCTCTCGTCTTGACGAAGATGTATTACAAGCCGCTTTGCAAATGATGCCAGATGACATGGTTCTATTAGATGTTATTAGTGCCACCACGCAAGTAGTTAATGGAATTAGATATGATTTACGAGTAAAAGCAATACCAAAGAGTGGAAATAACGAGCCAAAAGCGTTAAGATTGATTGGTACCAGTGACTTCCAGAATAATCTTGTTGTGAGTAAAAGATCACAATAAATGATGTCTGTTATCTCTTTTTCTTTTTCATAAATATAAAACAAACCCACCCCATGTTTGATGTGTAATCCTTTTGACTCTGTAATAATTTCCCTCCAGKCCGTCCGTCAATCAAAACAATTWGTCAAMMAATACAACTGAAGCAATGCCAGTGGTACGACATAGTTCTATAAGTCGAGGCTGAGATGCTGACTGTGTTGTATAAAGTT